>CM032878.1:1932500-1935000 GCA_019176425.1 Megalops atlanticus
TGCATATGAGGTACATGTTATTTTATTTCCTCACAAGCTTTATTGTCACATCTTAGTGAGTTAATTAAAACAGGACTCGTTTTCTGCAGGACGAAGGAGCTCTGAAGCCTTCCCTTCCTGATAACAGGTCCGCTAATGAGCGGGGAATCGCACAGACGTGAAACGGCTCCCTCACTCTCTCCTCAGACCGGCCTACCACTCAAAGGCTCCATCACACAGGGCGCAACAAAGGATTCAAAGGCCTTTCTTTTCTTCCTCATCTCTTTATCTTCTTTCCCTCTAAGGCTGAATGTCCTCAGCTCGGGTGTAAACGCTTTATACTGTGAGTAATAGATTTAATCTACTGGTCTCTGTGATCCGTTTTCTATGCACACATCGCTTGGGCCTCTGTCCTTTTCCACAGGGGAGTTCCACCATGACAGGAGCTGATATTAGTGCAGCTAGTAGCCGCTCTGGTAATAATATTATTACCATCATTTTAGTGCCTTTTCAATGGTTTCATCTTAGGAAGACATTTCTCCTCATAAAATATCTAGTTTCACAACAGTGGAGGTGTGCATTATCAATATATCTGCAGAGAGATGTACTTTATATATACTGTGTGTGTGTGTGTGTGTGTGTGTGTGTGTGTGTGTGTGTGTGTGTGTGTTTCTAAGGGTATATTCTCAGCAATTGTCCTGCCATCTGTCAGTTGTTCGACTGACTTATTTTTAAGAGAATTTCAGAAAAGCAGACAGTTAAGTGTAATATTTTCAGGAAAATGCATTTTCAGGGACTGTCGCAGACCCAGGTGCATTTTGGGAGTAGCCGCATTATCGCCGAGGCGACTGATCATTGTGAGGGTGCTGGTGGGCGTCAGAAGAGCGTGCTGATTCACATGGACTTTCACACGAAACGTAGGGTGGCTAATTACTCTAACAGCAGAAAATTACGCTTATAAATTGCCCTGCCGATGAGGCGGCCGGCAGAGGCCTGCTTCTAAAAGGAGCCCAGCGGAAATTGCACGTTGCGCCAGCGATTCGAGACTGCAGCAGCATGGAGCTGTCCATGGTGCTGAAACAAAACAACCTCGTACAGATGCTGCCTCTCAGACTGAGGGAAAAATTACAGTGCTCCTCCTGGCCTGATTTTAAAAAGGGACAGTATGCTTTTAGTCCTTTCAGGCCAAATGCATTTATTTAATTTTCTCGAATGACAGCAGTGTTATGCATTGATTATTCTGATGAAACTTATGCCTTATAGATCTTATAGATGTAATCCTTAGCAAAGTCTATACCTGAACAGATTGACACCCTCCATTGTACATTTTCATGTGTAGAATAGTATGAGCTGAATCACTTGAGAAAATGTTACCCTCCCTGACAAAGTAGTTTTAGATGCCCTGGCAACAATCAAGAGTTTAGATTTTAATAGCAGGAGGAGGATGCATTTGGTTATAAATTAAGTTCCTTTTCTTCTTCTGTTCTTTTATTTTTTTTTCTCCCTGTTGCAAGCAATCTGCATTTATATAACTCTCAAGTGCTTGAAAGTACAAGGCCAGCAAAAAATTAAGCGAATGTGACAGTGGATAAGAGGGGAAATATTGCTGAAAAGAGGCTGTCAGCAGTGTGGCTGTTAAATGAGAAAAGGCAAAAAAAAACTTGATCAATAAAACAAAAGACTGTGTGGATCCATGGCTCAGCAGATGCAGCTGAAAGAGCGGAGATCCAGCCCCACACAGACGGGCTGATTTATGAGCCTGCTACCCCAGGAACAAACTCCCGTCCGTCCGGCTGCTTCCAATTTAGCGCTGACCCCCACAGCTGGCAGGACAGTCCTCATCAGGGTTACCGTAGCGACAGTCAGGATAGGCCGCTTATAAAAACACCACCCAGCTTGCTCCTAAAATGCACTGCTTTTAAAGATGCTTGGAGCTCAATTCGTGCACAGCACACACCTCAAATGCTGTGTGCTGGTGGACAAATCAAAATGCGTCAAAATTCTTCACTTTTACAGGGAACAGACTGAGGTATGAGACTGTTGGAGAAGGACAGGAAAATATCTGGTAGAAGGTGGCACTTTATTGCCAACTTCTACAGTATGTGTGACACTTTTACTCAGCTTCTATGTGTGTGAGCAGTTGTGAATGATTTAAGGGCAACATATTTACCACCCATTACGGTGGTCATATTTTTAAAGTTATTTTTATTTCTATTTCCTCTTTAATTCACCCTCTCCATACATAAACGCTGCATTTCTTGTTTTCCAGGCAATTAATGCAAATGCATGCCTCCTTTGCCTGTCTGTTTATTCCATGTTTATAAATGCAGTTTAAATGCAATTAGCATTAAGCGCAGAATGTGATGCTGCACGGCTGGACAGAAGGCCCCAGGGTTCGTCTCTCTCCTCTCTCTCACGCTCCAGCACAAAGTGTGGCTCAGGCCATTACAGCTTATTCACATTTATTACCAACATTTTCATATCACATATTCATAAGTCTCTTCTGAGACGGGTAGCTCCT
>CM032878.1:1940000-2095000 GCA_019176425.1 Megalops atlanticus
CTCTCACTCCTCCTTCATCAGCCCCTGTCCAGCCATAATCAGCAGCACTTTCACCTGCTTCCAAGGAGCTAAATAACATCCTATTGTGTAACTTTCTCTCCATTCACCAGGAAAAAAATCACGGCGAAAGACCGTCCCACAGTCCGTTTGCCTCCCTCTCCTGGACCACATCACTCACTTCCACATTTAAATAGTTTTTTCGGCAGATTTAGCTCCAGTGATTAAAAAGTGCTATCAGAGACTGCAGACCTCTGGCCCTTTCATTTGCCTGCAATTGCTGGCTGAATGCATGTTCATGTATACGAGGTCAACACAGATAGCCTGTGAGCCTGTGGATAGATCGTTGCAAGCAGTGGCTTCTCCTCCTTTCTCCTATTCAGAGAAAATGAGTGCAGCTACAGGCATGAATCATTCTGTGAGAAAGAAAAAGATAGCCAGAGAAAGAAAGAAAGAAACAGAGAAAGAGAGAGAGAGAGAGTCGCTCTTTTGTGCAGGGTTCCATCATAAACTACGATCATGAAAGATGGGACCATCTTCCCACTGCAACCCTGCATGCATTCTTAAATTATGACAAAATACACCAAGCAATGCACGGAGGGCCAAATTAGGCATTTGTTCATTGGAGTTAAAACAAAATTACCATTAAATTGCAAACAATTACTGTAACCCAAATTACAATTCAACAAAACCCGACATCACCTATGGGGACATGCACACAAAACATACACTTGGTCCAAAAAAGACACCGTACCAAGACAGATTAGCTGGCTATGCTAACTAAGAGAAAATTGAGTATTCCCTCGATACGGTACCAAACACAGGCTGGCCATAAAGGACAGGCGGACACAGGCAGACCTGGCTGCCCAGAGAGGACAGGCTGTGCTCACCCCGGCAGATTCAGAGATGAGCAAATTCCTCGGCTTCAGAGCACGTTCTTCCCCCAAATCACATGCATGTGAGTGCTATACGCAGCCTCAGTGGGGAGGAGAGGACTGGCATACAGCACTGTGGTGGCAGAGAAGCACACAGCCGGAGGGGCAGGTACCACTGAGGCACTGACCACAAGAGGGAAATCCATTTTATATAAAGGTCGATGCTCCACATTTTATTGTAATGCTGTATGGTATCATCTAATGTTTTGTTAATTGTTTGGCAATGCGGCCTGTGTAGTATTTCATTCCAATAAAGTATCTTGAATTCGTACTTGAGTCAGAGAGGGAGACAGAGGGAGGGAGGGAGGGAGAGAGAGACAGAGAGAGAGAGAGAGAGAGACAAAGAGAGCAGCGACGTGGACCTTAATGTGTAAAGTGTTCACTGCCCGACACCACCCAACACTGGATCAGCTGTCAGATGGAATTAATCCGTGCCTGGTTTCTGTAGAGCAGGCATCGGTGACAGGTTAATGACCTTCACAGGGTTATAGCCAGGCTTCTCTACACCCGTTACAGTACGAATGAGCCATGTCGACGCAGGGCACTGTTCCTGTTACAAACGGCCTCCGCTGCTCATGGGACAGAGACCTGCGCTCACATCTAACAGTCTAACGGCATTACACCCCCAAGATCAGTGCTGCACCCCAGAATGAAGCAGGACAGAGACGGGCTACACAGACCCCTTCATCCAAACCCCTGCCCCGTCTGCAGACACCACCAGCACTGCCCCCGCCACCCCCGTGATGCAGGAACCAGCAGGGGGGCTGAGTTATGCCTCATAACTCCCCCAGAACCGCGAGGGTGTCGCACGGACTACTGCACACACTGTGCCTCGCAAGAAAATAAAAACATAAATAAACAAATAAATACCCATCCTTTTTGCCTGGTACATCAATTAAACTTGAGTCCCATATTCAAAAAGATTTTTTCTTCTCCAAGCTGCCACGGTAGCTAATACTGCAGAACATTTATACAATACTAAATACCTTTCTTCTTTCTCTGTTTCAAAGTCTAATTACCTCCTGTGTGTTTACATCAAAAGTGCAAACTGTCAAACATTTTTTTTCTTTCTTTGTTTTTCCAGTATCAAAACTAATAGCATGCATTAACATGCAATTAAAGCAAAAACAGGCAAATAAAAACAAAAATGAATGATAAACATAATTTTAACTAAAATAAATTAACATTACATTACCAACAGAGAGGAAGCAGTTAGTGGCACAAATGTTGGTGTGCTTGGAGAATGCAGAGTTTGAGAGAGTTTGGTACAGTAGTGTCACAGACTGCAGAATGTATGGAGAAAGTAGACTTTGGGAGAGTTTGTTGATGTAGTAGCATGTCTCCTAAAATGTCAACAGTCAACATTTTACCCATTTTAAAAGCACCGGCGCAGAGAACTGCACCAGCAGTCAGAGGGTGAAAATTTCACCTGTCCTCCAACAGCAGGACTGTTGCTGTTGCATCCTTGCGAGAGGTGGTGCACCTGGATATCTAAAATAAATATCCTGATGAATAAATCATAAATCATAACACAGCGTGGTCATTGTGACTGTTCTCTTGCCTGCCCCTGCGTTTGAGGTTCTGTGCTGGCCGTCCTCATGTGACCTCAGCTCCGCAGTGCTTCATTCACACCGAGCTTGACCATTCTGTGAACGCGGCGCGTTGCCGTGGAAACCACCGTGGCGACAGGTGCACGGGCCGCTGTCGGAAACGGACTGGACGCATCCCAGAGAGGCGTCAGACGCTTCTGAACGAGCACAGAAGCAAACAGCTGAACCTCAGAAAGCCCCAAAAGGGAGAGGAGAAAAGATTAATGTGATTTATGAGCGGGCCAATCCGAACGGTCCTGGCAAGGAATCACAGGTCCCGAGCCACAACACTGTCAGCGTGGGCTTCGCCGTTTAGCGCCGTACGGCACCGCAGATCATTAAAACAGTCTTACCTCCCAGAACAAAGGGACTTAAGGCACACGGGGGGGTGCATTGTTGGGGTCACTTCAAAAGGAAGATGGCCAATAGCATTTTGGGTAAATTTGTTAGAGAGTGTGTCATGTTGCTGAACCCCCCTGTCCTAAAAAGGAACTCCAGCAGCTGTCCCCTGCCTGCTGCTGGACAGGTACATAGGTAGCGCTGTGATTAAGGACCTGAGCACGCAGCCATGAGGCAGCAGGTTCTGTTCCCAGGTGAAGCACTGCTGTTCTATTCCTCTGTAAGATAGTTAACCGTACCTGCTTTATGCAGCCAGCTTAGCACATGCATACTATGTGAAGCAGCTTCTGAGAGTAACTCACTCTGGGCAGGGCTTTCTGCCAAAGCACCTGAAATAATGTAATATATCAGTGACCACACAGACCTGTAACAGCAACAGACCTTTTGCGGATAATTTGTGTTGGATCTCTGGACTCCCCTTGGCTGTTAGGATAAATATTGTTTTAAATCACTTATATGGCTTTCATCAATCAGTCTTCAGTCCTGAAGAGGGGAAATGAAACCTCTATTTAAGGACAAATCTGAACCACAATCTGAATATATGATCTGTGCACAGCTATGTTTTTGCATATATTGTGCATTTTCTAAACTTTCCATTACATGAAATAAATGTTTGTTTGGGGTTTTTCTTCTTAAAGTGTGTGTGTGTGTGTGTGTGTGTGCGTGAGAGAGAGAGAGACAGGGAGAGAAGGCGTGTCTGTGTGTATGTTTACGCTTTCCTCGCAGTACAGTTTGCAGTTTGTTTTAAACGCCGCGCACACACATTCACGCGAGTGTATCATATCACGACCACATGAATAAATGGTAGACGTGCATCTGCAGTGATTCAGCAGCAGATTCAGTGAACAAAGCACCCAGACCCTCTTGTGAGATGAGTAATGACACACAAGTGGCACATAAATATGAAAACATAAATCATGAACAGCCTGTGAGTATGTTATGCAGTTTAAAAGGACAAAATGTTCTTAGTACTTTTCATCCAACAGCCAAGTTTACATATATTTATTTATTTATTTATTTATTTATTTATTTATTTATTTATATACATAAACTTCGCTGTTGGATATATGTATGTATGTATATCTTTAAATGCATCCCTTGCAGGTGTTCTTATTTGCTTATATGTGAGTATTTGTGGGTATTAATACATTAGAGATTGTTTGCATCGCACTGGCCGTAAAGCCTCTGTGGCTGTGATTGTTCTGTCATGGATGGTGCAGAGAAGGGTTTAGGGCCGCCATTCCAGTGTGTGTAAATCGTATCTGCAGACAGGATCACCGACAGTAAAGAGCCATCATTACCACGGCACTGGTGCTGCGTTCACTTCCTGCACTTTTAATCTCTGCCGCCTTAACGAAAGCAGGAGCCCAGACGATTAGGGGGTGCTCATCAGCACCCTGTGTGTCTCAGCACGAAACCTCCATCTGCAGGAATCTGCACATGTACATGGACAGGGGTTTGCACGTTTGACGGCGATTAAACTTCACTCAGCAGTGTTTAATGGAAGCTGCTGATGGGAGGAGGCCAACAATGACGACATGAAACAGGGTCAAGGACCATAACTATTGATCAGAGAGGTTAATTTAAAATCTCACAGGCATCTCTACCCCAGATAGGCACAGTGTCAGGGACTCACACACGCCCCCTGCTGGAGGGGATCACTTCTGCAGTTCAGCCTCCTCTCTTTGCATTGGCTCCAGCTGGTTTGAGTATTGTCCTCAGGGAAGGTACACGCTTACTCGTGCAGTATATCACTCCCCTCTGTCTGATTCAGTAGGATCCATTTATTGCACAATAAAGAAGGTGCAATTTACTAAATGTTCCTCTCTTTGAAATGGTTCGGATTGAAGCTATGGAGCCTGTTACACAAAATGTGCCAATCAGTACAAATGTGTACAGAAAAAAAACAAGTGGTGAAAAACAAGAGGTACTACATTGTGTTATATTTGCTTGTGCAAGATGACTGAGACAGCTGGATCTTTACTGAGGAGATTCAGGTAACAAGCTCAAGGGTACAACAGCAATGCCTGCAGCAGGACTCAAATCTGCAAACCTCAATGAAAACCTCAGTTCCCTGACCTCCACACCAAGACCTTCTGTGATACACAAGGTGACTAAACACTAGCTGACCCCACTATCAGAACGGGAGAGAGAAAGAAGCAGGGAGAGAGAGGGAGAGCAAGAAAGAGAGAGAGAGAGAGAGAGAGAGGGAGAGAGAAGAAAAAGAGAGAGATAAAGAGAGAAAGAGAAAAAGAGAGAGAAAACACAGAGAGGGAGAAAGAGAAGGAGAGACAGAGAGAGAGAGATAAAAAAGAGAGACAAAGAGAGCAAGAAAGGCAGTGTTTACACCGCAGTAGCATGTGTTTGTGATTCAGAGCTATGAACCCAAGGGCTTCAGCTTCTGTAAATACAGTGGAACCCACAGGCAGGCTCCCCCGGCCCTTCCTCCCTGAGTCCCCTTCCAGGAGCGATGTGACTGACAGCACCGCGATCCAAAGCGTAACCGGAATTATCATCGTCAATTCATTCGTTTGGCAAACACCTCTATCCAGAGAGGATTACTGGGCATTAGCAGGCACAGCCCCGCTGAAAAAGTGTGCATACAACACACAGCGTAATTCACAATTATTCAAACAATTTAACTGATACCTGTAATACCCTAAACCCTATAATACAACCAGCATGCCTCACACAGGGCGGGCCCCTGCTTCAGGTGTGCTTCAGCCAGGTAAGGCTTCTGAGGGTTCAGTTCCACAGAACACGAGAAGTACATTCAACAGACTGTTAACGAAAAAAGTGACAAATTCACAGCTGATTTAATCCAGAAGGTTTTGGTTTTAAGATAAATTATTCCACAAAACTATATCCTGGCACACAGACAATAAGAATAATGTGAAGAACATACTAGAACATAAGAAGTTTAATGAGGAGAACTGGCCGTTCAGCACAGCTAATGTAGGCTTATCATTTTGCCCACAGTCTTGAGTATAACTAGAACTGTCAAGTCTCATCTTGAATATGTGTGAATTGTGTTCAAGACAGTGTCTCTGCTGCCACGACAAATTCTGACAAGCTGTTCCAAGTATTTATATCTCTATGAGAGAGAAAAAAATGCAAAGTTCAACATCCACGCTGATTTTAAATGTGATGAGATCACAGATCTGCTGGAGAGCAATCTCTCTATAATTTAAACCTGTATTTTAGCACTTAGTCTGAACCTGACTGCATTATTTGTCGCATTAAGACAAAAGAGGAGCACTCTCTGTCATTTCTGCTCCCGCTCCTTCTGTATTATTTCATGGTTAATGGAGATGAAGGCCACACGTACCACAAAAGATCACTTTCACTCAAATGCAGTGCTGCAAAATCACGTCGCAGCCATTGTTAAGGAAAGTAATCTAAGGTGAAACGGCAGGTCTTTAATTTTTCAGCTCAGAAACTATTGGTTCCAGTGAACCAGGTCTGAGTCAAAATGAAACACAAAATCTGTTAGAGGAGGTTTGGTAATATAAGCCACATTGACAGAAATTAGCATACTGAGCCTCAGTTCAAATCAGCTGAAACTGATTGCTCAGGTGACCTTGAAGCAGTCCTTTCCTGAGTGTAATTATCACAGAAAACACTGAAGCATGAAACTTTTTTTTTCATTCACTGAAAGGCATAACTGAACCTTTTATTTCACTAGGAATCTTTTCCTTTCCACATCATCCTTCTTTCTATTCCTTCATCAAGAATGACACCTTGTGTCTCCCAACATGCTTTTTAACAATCACACTTTACGCAGCCAGAACTATTTCAGTGCACACTCTGCAGTTCGAAGCCAAGTTATCGCTTCTGTGAGTGTGCGTGTGTGCTCTTCATCCATTTTTAGCTGTCAAATGTTGTTTTTGGCAGCAGTTTCAGTTACATAATCCTGATTTCCTGAAAAAGTACAATAAGGAGAAAGTGAATATGAAATAAATAAATGAGTCTGCAGTGAGAGACAGAGACTGATGATGTCAATGTGACACGGACTCGGGGGGTGGAGCTGCACTCAGCTGTGGAGAAATGGGGCAGTAACGTAGCATCTGCAAAAAACCTGCCCTGTAACGAACAGGAGGACAATCGCATGGCAAATGCACATGGTGTCTCTACTTCAGAGAGGGACTCTTAGGTGCTGACACATCAAGGTGTATGAGATGCAGGTACGGCTGAACCGTGGCATGAATGGCCGTGCACGTGCACGGGGTGAGCCATGATGCACCCCTCACCTGTGGTGGCACACCTGTATATGGAGCGTACACTGAGAGCAGAGAGGCCACCTTTTCCACCTCCCTGCCCCGCCCTGCGGCTGGATCTGCCTCTCCCCGCTCTGCGATTCAGGACTTCCTACGCAGGGTACTGCAGACACTGCCACACCGCCCCCATTCCTTCCAGCCAATCAGAGCACTCGGTTTAAGCTCTAACCTGAGTGTGTTTAATTATGTCTGCAGGCCTTGTAAACCATGAGAGGTTTTTTCCCCCACAAGAAACAACATGTTCTGACAACAGAAGGGAACAGGGAAGCTGTGTTTGTCAGGGAACATTTTAGCTGCAGATAATGTTTTTTTTTTCTCTCTGTCTCTCTCTCACTCTTAAATTTCTTACCGCTTAAAGGCTTACAGACTAAGGAGAGCCAAAAGGCAAGACAGTGATGTTTGGGATTACCGGGGTGAGAAAACTCATTGGATCAGACAGACAACTTTCTCTGAGGGGATTTTATTTTTTTTAACGAGCATACTGAGGTTGTGTAACTGGCTCCGGGTGTGACTGGGTAGCAGTGAGGAAATTTCTTCAGTTTGATCAATGTTTAGATATTACCAAAGCTCACACGAGCAGCACTGAGGCTTCAGGAGACTGACACCAGAGCTGTGGGTTTAACAGGCCTGCCAGTGGCTGGAAGACTGACCTCAGATCAGTTCCCTGCCCCATGGTGTCCACAGTCATTTCTTCTCACTGAATTGTATCCAAGCAACTGGGGATGCAAAAAGGAAGTACGTCCAGTTTTTTGTCGTTTGCACAGAATGTTTCTTCTGTGAGGGAGGGTTATTGAGTGCGTAGTCTGTGTATTGCGCCTTTTGTCTGCCTCTCAGGGACACCGCGCTGACACGCTCCACAGAGACACGTGAGGAAACAAATCTCAGCACAGAGTCCACCAAAACGCTGGTGAACACACGGATGCATCACCATTAAAAATGGTGGTGAAAATAGATATCTCAGTCCAACTGCTTCCTCATCAACCTCACGAAATTTACACGCAAACACAGAAAAGAACATAAACTGGCCTCTTATTCACCCCCAGGTGTGTGTGTGTGTGCGTGCATGTTGGACATGGGGGCAAGTCAAACATCTTTGTGCCTCTGCAACATGACTTCAGGGAGTCGCTGTAGTTGTTTTCTGATGGTACCTCCATGTTACAAAGGAACTGGTTTTCTGGCATGAACAATAACCCAGCACTTGGATCTATATTAGACAAGAAAATCAGTTATAATTACTATCATAACAACAATCTATAACACTAAGCTGTCTCTCTTAAAAAGCTAAATGCATTTACTCCCAGCTTCTCTCACAGTTTTCTCCTGGAAAGTGCTGCAGACTGTTGCATGCTGAGCTTTTCACATTTGCCACGGATACCGATTTCTCTTTGCTCAACTAGCTGTTTCCGCTAATGTTCTGCGTCTTAATGTGTTTTCTGTTGATTCAGATGTGTTTTCTCCTGCTTGTTCTGTGTCCCAGATAGGCCTGATTCTCTAATTCTGCTTGTAATGACGATCTCTCGGAAGCGCGCCGTTTCTCGCGGCTCGGTTTGGAAAACATTAATATTTAAAAGGAACACAGTCGCATTCTGTCTCCTTTGGCACAGCGGCTAAACACAGAGCATTCAGTGCCTCCAAATCAGAGCTGTCAAAGCGGGTGCACTCCGAATATAATAAACACTGTGACAGGAATTCAATTATCCACAGAATAATCTAGAGCATGCAAAACAAAGCTCTGCTCTTAAAGGAGCCCAGAGGCCTATTAGCCAGGGTGAGGGAAGGGGAAAGGGGAATATTTATCAGACGTTTGTCAGATGCTTCCGTGCAACCCACAGTCCACGGTGAGCCCAGACTTTGCTGGGAAAAAAAGGTTACCTAAAACATGTTATCTTTAGCCTAACATGCACACACACACACACACACACACACACACACACACACACACACACACACACACACACACACACAGATTCAGAATATATTTTATACCATGTAATTTCATCAAGGTCTAGCTTCTCGATGTTCAGGGTCTAGCTGATAAAGCTTCATCTTAAGTTTTTTTTATGGTGCAGTCTAAGCTTTAATGAGTTATATATGATACCATCTCATATTTAATGTTTTTTTCTGTTAACACAACACCTTTAATGCATGGTTTTGATACATTATAGCTTTTAAGGGCACTGTGCCAGATAACACCTCACCTTTAATGTATCATTATGATAACATCTCACCTTCAATGCATTGCAGCTGATAAAAGCTCACCTGTAATGTCTGGTTTTGTCAGGACTGCAGCTTCTTAGCTGGGTTTTGTTTTTGTTTTCCCTGTCCATGTGCTTTTGTTTTTCCCTGTGTTCCAGCCCTGCCCTGCTCTCCGCCCTGTCTCCGCCCACCTGGTTACCTGGCCGTCCCCACTTGCCTGCCTGCTCACCTGCATCCCATCTCCTCATCAGCCTCGCCCTATTTATTCCCTGCTTGTTTCTTGTCTCGTTGCCGGTTCGTCTCAGTTTTCTGTTTTGTACCAGCGTGTTCCTTGATATTATTCTGCCTGCCTGCCTGCCTGCCTGCCTGCCTGCCTGTTTTGTCCCGACTTCGATTTTTGGATTTCGCTTTTGTGCCTTTGCTGTGTTATCCTGGTTTTCGACTTCGCCTGTTTTTCGACTCTGCCTACTGGATTTTCCCTCTTTCGGCAATAAACAATCGTTTGCCATCCTCCGCTGTCTGCGCCTGAGTCCCTGCCTGAGCCCCCCCGGCCTGACAGGTTTCTGATAAGTCTGCTGGTTTATGAGGCACTGTAAAAGGCCAGAGACCGCAGGTGCAGTGATAGAAGGGTTCTGACTGTTACAGCACCGGCGGTGGAGGTGGGGGGGATCGGGGGTGCAGACCTTAATGGCGTTGGTGGAGATTTGGATCTCGTGCAGTTTCCTCATGGTCCCGTCCCGGTCGATGAAGTAGGAGGACGCCAGCTGGTGCAGGGCCTCCACACTCTGGGTGGCATTGGCCAGCTTCCTGTCCAGCTTGCTCTTATCCATGTACATGGTCAGGGCCTCCTCACCTGGGGTGCAGAGGCAGGAAGTCTCTCAATACTAATCTCAATCAAACTACATTACATTACATTGCATTACACTCATTTAGCAGACGTTCCTATCCAGAGCGACTTCCAGCACAAAAGAACAGAAGTGTCTCCATCCAAGTTAAACGAGCAAGTGTCAGTCCAGGCTAACAGCACTCCCAGACCAGTGAGTGTGAGCACTACCACAAGTTAATTTGTGCTAACCTGAAACTAGACAGTCTACAAAACTAAGGGAATTCAATTATATACACCACCATATGTCACACAGTCACTAGATCACAATATCACAAGTACAAACAGGTCATAACATCTCATCATAGGTATCTGAGAACAGCAGAGTTAGAGGGGGTCAGAGGGATGACTTTACCATACAGTCAGTACAATTCTCAGTTAATGCAGGCTGAGACTTACCTGGGTAAAGGTACAGGTCTTTGTTCATTTAGCTTAGCCATTGTGGGTGTTAGCTGAGCTGTCTGGGTGGCAATAGCTGCCTTTATTTCACTAAGAAGGATCAGGGAATGAAGTGATGGATGGTGTGTTTCGTTTGGAGTGTAAAGTGGCCCAGAGGCAGGTTTATACAACAGGGCAGAGTGCTGCATGGCCCTGAATGTGTCAGAGAGGCCAATTCTCTGAGAACTATTTACACCTCTACACTCACACTCAGATTCGTTAGAGGCAGGAGAGAGAAAACCCATCCGTTCCTAATTCAATAGGATCTCGGCCGTCAAAATCCATAAAACAAGTAAAGCAGTGCTTTTACTTAATAGTGCTGAGAGAGGAACCGCTAATAAACTCAGAGAAAGAGGATACAGTCCTCTCTGGCTCCATGCAGCTGACTGGTAACATAATACAGATGACCTACAAATGAAAGGGAGAGAAAAATGGGCCTAAAATACCTATACACAACTCTGAGAAAGAAGGTCTATTATTATTATTATTATCATTATTATTATTATTACAACTTCTACTTCTACTATATACATATTCAGTGTCATTCTTGCTCGACAAGACCAGCTATATTAATTAAAATTATAAATGAGAAAAATAAATACAATGATATCCTACATAAGCCCTGCTAACCCTGCCCATCACATTTCCTAAATGAGGAAAGGAAAGCCTGTCATGCAGAGATGAATTTCCAAGCAACACATGCATCCTCTGGTGTATCGTCTTCACAGCCACTCATCCCCAGGAAGACATACAGTATATACAGTGACTGTTACATTTATCTCACCATTGGGACCAATGCAATATGTCACTATCTACTACCGACCTGTCACAAGCTAAAGCATTTCCAGATATATTGCCAGCTATAGAGAGCTGAAACAGGCAACAAAGCAAGAAAATAACACTAAGCTGCGGCATTCAACAGCTATAAATGCTACATGTCACTGTTTATTCTGCTGGAGGTCACCAAGGAAAACGCAACTGCAACGGGGAGGTGACAAAAGCAGACCGGCCAGGTTGTGTTGGTCCCTGGGTTACAGAGGTGGGGTCAATACCATTTCATCTCAGTCAGGTCTGCAAATGAATTGAAATTTAGTTCATTAAATGAAAAAAATCTTCCCAGGAAAATTTTCGATTAATGAATTAAATTTCATCTCACTTCCTGAATTGAATGAGATGAAATGGAACTGACCCCAACTTTGCTGGTTTAGCTGCTTGGCCCTGTCAGGGCGTAAGTGGGTGTGAGTACCCTATAAAGGGCCCATACGCGTGCACGCACACACACACATACACACAAACACGCACACACACAGACACGCACGCACACCCATACACACACACATATGCACACACGTACACACACACACACACACACACACACACACAAACACGCACACACACAGACACGCACGCACGCACACCCATACACACACACATATGCACACACATACACGCACACACACACACACACACACGCACGCACACACACATAAACACAAAAACACGCACACACACAGACACGCACGCACGCACACCCATACACACACACATATGCACACACATACACACACACACAGACACGCACGCACGCACACCCACACACACACACACACACACACACACAGACACGCACGCACGCACACCCATACACACACACATATGCACACACACATACACACACACACACACACTCAGCACAAGCATTTAGTCCGGTGAATCTGCACATCTGAAAGAACAGATGGGTTTTTCTTCAGAGACCCCGGTAATTATCCTGTTGGGCATGCTTTCAGGAGAGTTACCGGGCGAGGAGGACATCTCCACCGCTCGCGGCGTGAGCGCGGTGGGCTCAGGGTGCCCATGTTCTCCGGCCGCTGTAACAGCACGCTGTAACAGCACTCAGCACAGAGACGGGGCTGAGGAACCTCCAGGGGAGCACTCGCGCCAACATCCAGAAGGTACGGGAAAAAATAAAAAACAAACAAACCTGCCCGGTCCCTCTTCACAGCGGTGGCTGAGTACCTGCCATCTGAACCGTCTCCGAAGACGGGTTTATTCTTTACGGTAAATGTTTAATCAGCTGGCTGGCGGACGCGGGGAATCGCCTGAGGACTAATGAACT
Source organism: Megalops atlanticus (assembly GCA_019176425.1). Taxonomy (NCBI): domain Eukaryota; kingdom Metazoa; phylum Chordata; class Actinopteri; order Elopiformes; family Megalopidae; genus Megalops; species Megalops atlanticus. The sequence goes on from CM032878.1 coordinate 1,952,831, forward strand.
ACAGCACTTTTATGGAACATGACAGGAGGCCTCCTCCTGTCCGGCACTGAGCCACTCTGAGCCAGTCTCCTAATGAAAACCAGTGGAGACGTAGTTTCAGCCTCTACCTGCCTGCTCAGTAACGGTGCCTGAAAGCCTGATCTCAGCTGCTTCTTTGACTAACACAAGGGGGGTCGGCTGATTATTTCAGTTTGCATCAAATTGTTTGTATAAAATAAGCGCTATAATTTATGCCCATGTATGTACTTTGATTATTCAAGCACAGAAAATCTAGCATTTCTCAAGTGGTGTTTATTCCAAAATATTTTGACAGGGAAGTCACTTGTCAGACTGTGTGGCAATATGGAGATTGTGATGAAGCGAATTACTCACACTGTTAAAACAGGAATGCATTTGAGCTCCCAAAAAAGAAAAATATTAGGTTTCTTTATTGACTGACTGTTTATTGACTGACTGTTTTCATGTTACTGTTTTAATCAAATATCAACACATTGGACTATGTCTTCCCTTTTCTCCCAATTAATATTTTAAACCATGGATATAGTCATGAGTGAGTTCAGAAATATTTATTGTGGCAAGAATCACTAAGAGTGTCATGACCTCACATCTGTTTTGACATTTTTCAGTCACTGGAGAAACAGAATGCACAAAGCCATGCAATTTATCAGATATGCATATATGTATATAAATATATGTGTGTGTATATATGTGTATATATATATATATATATATATATATATATATATATATATATATATATATATATATATATATACATATAGTCTTCATTGTTCATTTTCCCACTGATGATGTTCCAAGCTAAACACAGAAACAGTTGGATGCAGTGAACCCCAATTGCCTCCAGTTTACTACCACTAATAATACTACTATCATTAGTATTGTTATTATAGTGTTGGAAATAGCATTGCAATTGAGAAATCATGAAAGTGTGATGGGGCAGAGCCCATATCGTCCACAGTACTGGAGATGAGTGAGAGACGGGCGGGGCAGGGCAGGGTGTGACACGGGGTCCTGGGTGGAGCCTGTATCTTCCATGGTGCCGGGGATGTGTGAGTGATGGGTGTGACAGGGCGTGGCAGGGCAGGTCGGGGCGGGGCGGGGCGTGGCTCTTACCTCCCAGCGTGCCGGAGATCAGGATGTGGGTGCCGTACTTCTTGATGATGGTGTCGATGAACTGCTGGGTGGAGGGGCGTCGGCCCAGCATGCGCACACTCCGCTGGAACTCTGGCATCAGCGGCACCGGGTTCCGGATCAGGTCCCGCCTCTCGATCGCAGTGTTCCTCACCTTCCAGCGTGCAAACTCTCTGCGGAAACAAGCCGCCGAGCCGTGAGGTCACGCAGAAACCCTGCTCACGCCATTCAAAGCCAAAACATAACTGAGATGTACGTCATGTCAGCTTGGCCACTCAGATCTGGGCACGCAGTTTGCTGTTTTCACAACAAATGCACTTGAAGTCTGCAGAGCATGATGTCCTGTTTTGGGAGGAGACCATTACTGGCCAGGTTTGGTGTGTCCCCCAACCCCCAACTGCAAGCCAGCAATATCAGTAACCACAGCCATGCTAAACTCTCTCTCAACCAGATTTCAAAAAACCTCATATGCATTTAATCATCCGGAAAATTAATTTTGTAAAAATACGAATTAACCAAATGTTTATTGATTGCATTTTAAGAGAAGGATTACAGGCCAGGTCAGTCTTGATTTTACCATTTGGGAAAATTGCACATTCGCAAGATTCTATAATTCGTCAATGATTGGGAGTAATCCTGAAATAATACCCTTTGCCTGCTGCTATCCTCTTCATCTCCTCAGGGACTGATTTCCAATCGCACAGGAGCAGAAAATATGTTTCGCTAGTGTGGCTTATTGCGACGTCTAAGGGAGGGTATCGTAATGAAAATATCACTTGGCAGCGCGTAGCAGTGGGGTATCTACATATAATTAACTTTACCTGCGTGGAGCTAAAGCTTACTGTGCAGCGGGTGCCAAAACAATTTGGATTTTGACACCTTTTCAGTCAAACACGATTGTCTAAATCCCACTGAACAGGTCATCAGGCAGCGTAAGAGGATTTGCAGAACGCATTACTTGGGAGCACAGCAAACGTTGGTTACGTGGCATACCGTTGAAACGCGCCGTTTTCGTCCCTGCCTCTGCCGGGGCAGCGCTCTCGGTGACAGGCGACTCCCTCTCCCTCTCCCTTCTGAAAATGATCTGAGTGTTTTTTAATTACCGCGCTTCAAGGGAACGGGAACAAATGTATGCAAATTGCATTGTGCCGCGGCTCCGCATCAACACATCTCAAGGTAAAGCGCAACAGATAATGAGGCAAATTACGTCTCCGCATGAATCGCGTGCCGGGAAGCGGAGGGAGGGGGATCTAGTCGGGGCTAATTGTATCTTATCTCTACCGAGCGCGGGAAGCGCGTTTGAACGCATCCCTCTTCGTTTTCAGCGATGGGTTTAGACTGTACAGGGATGCATCTCAGCGGAGACGCTGTTGCTTTCACAGTCTATCAGTCAAATGTATGTTACACGCCAAGCATTCTGTCACGTGAGTTCTAATTCATGTGACTGGATGCTTTGCATAAGTAAACCTTTCTTTTAGCAGGCTGGCACAAACTTGTATTTGCATATGATGTGATTGTTTTACAACATATAACAATAAAGACAAAATATGATTCATAATGAATGAAATATAATATTCATATCCTACTCTTTGCCTTCACATTTTGTTTCACTCTGTCCTTAGGTTTTTGACCCAGATTTGTTTAATCAATATTACTGGATAATTCTTATTCCATTCCAGAATGGTAGTTTGCAATGACTATGATCTAGACACAGAAACACACCTGTCTGTGCCAGAGATCCCTTTAACTAGAGTTAAGTGTTAGGGATGGAGCTTCATCAACAAGTCAGAGCGCTGAAAGAGATGCATTTAAGGGTGTTTTTAGAGTTGTTTCTGCCGAGGTAATGAGATGGAGAAGAACGCCACGCCAGCATTGCTTACTATGTGTTTCAGCAGATTACCTCTTGGCTTGCGCAGCGTAAAGTGGACAAAGTTTGTGTGAATCGTCTACAGTGGCACAGTCTCGCTAGCGTGCGCCCGGAAGGGTGTTTGCAGCGACAGGTTCCAGACCGCGGGGATACCCTGTCACGCTCATCACCCGAACATTACGCATTCCCAGGGTACAGTACCAGGTGGTGTGGAAAGCTGATAAACCCACGAGCGAAGATGAAAATGAAAAACGGTGAGAGAGAACTGAGAGAGATTAATCAGATTTATGGTCTTTCCAAGATCCGTCTCACGTATCAATTCATTTTCGAGCACCCTCTCGTAGATTAACTGACGGCCGTGCCACGGCACCATATGCAGAGGGCAGCGCGCGTTCGCGCCCATATGCCCAGATTAACGGTGCTGCCAGATGGAAAGTGTGATTCAGGGCTGAATTCCTCAGGCTCGGGCCTGCCGTAATGAGCTGCATGTGGAACCGACTTTGCAGAGGGGCAGGAGAGATTACAGCATGCTGGAGACAGGGGTACAGGACGGCTGCCAAATCAATGACATCACCATGAAACCATCCCCTTCTCTAAAATGCACTGCAAACTGAACCTGTTGACAAATTTAAATTCATGTTTATTCATTTAATTTACCTTAGCTTTCCTGTCAATACTCACTTATTAGCCTCTCATTATTATCATTGCCTGATCTCAGGTTATTCAAATAATATCTGATTATACTGGATTAATCATTAATAACTGAATAGGTTATGTTATTTTTTTAAGATTATGAAGTGACACATGATTCTGATTGTATTTTTGATTTTTGTATGCATACAGCCATATGTATGCATGTATGCATGTATGTTTATTCTTATACAATAAATCTGTTCACATGTCCAATTCAAATCAATGAGTTTCCTTTCTCTTGCCAGGGGAAATGTATAAGATGCTTTTTTTTTTTTTTTTTTTTTTTTTAAACGTGTACAGAGAGAGCGAAGTATAACTGACCTAACTGAACTCTCACAACTCATGGTTTTATATTGTTCCTGTGTTTAATATTTAATATTTCAAGGGAAATATTGAAACCCCTTTGTGCAACTGCAATGAATTCACTGGTACAAGATACTGGTGAGACAGTAAATAAAATAAAAAGTGTGTGTGTGTGTGTGTCTGTGTGTGTGTGTGTGTGTGTGTGTGTGTGTGTGTGTGTGTGTGTGTGTGTGTGTCCTCGGTCCTAATCCTCCTCGACTTTTCTGCATTTGACACCGTCAATCACCGGCTGCTCATCGCCAAGCTCTCAGAGATTGGCATTTCTGGAACCGCTCTTTCTTGGGTCCTACCTGACTGGTAGATCTTCCCAGGTCTACTGGAAAGGCTCCACCTCCACCTCCACACCCACTCTCCTCACTACAGGCATCCCCCAGGGCTCTGTATTGGGACCCCTCCTTTTCTCAATCTACATCAACTCACTTGGTTCAGTTATTAACTCACATGGTTTTTCCTATCACTGCTATGCCGATGACACACAACTAATCTTCTCTTTTCCTCCCTCCACCCCCCAGGTCAACAAAAAGATCTCCGCATGCCTGGCCGACATCTCCAAATGGATGGCCTCCGACCACCTAAAGCTGAACCTGGACAACACCGATCTACTGTTTATCCCGGCCAAGCTCTCTCCTCTTCAAGAGCTCTCAGTTACTGTTGACGGCACCACAGTAACTTCCTCTACATCTGTGAAGAGCCTGGGTGTCACCCTCGACAACAGGCTGGACTTCAACGACTACATCTCGCAGACAACACGCTCCTGTCAATTCCTTCTCCATCAGGAGGATTCGCCCTTTTCTGACCACCTACTCCCCCCAGCTGCTTGTCCAGGCCACCGTGCTCTCCCGCCTGGAGTATTGCAACGCCCTCCTTGCAGGCCTCCCAGCCTGCACCATTCAGCAGCCCATCCAAAACGCAGCTGCTAGGCTGATCTACAACCTCCCAAAGTTCTCCCGTGTCACCCCTTTACTGAGATCCCTCCACTGGCTCCCGGTTGCAGCCAGGATCCACTTCAAAACCCTGTCCCTCACCTTTTCTGCTGCAAAAAAGTCCACCCCGACCTACCAGGGGACCTCATCCTACCCTACACACCCGTTCGACAACTTCGCTCTGCTACATCCTGACGCCTTGCTCCTCCCACCAACAGAACAAAAGGCCCACACTCCTCTCATCATCATTTTTCCATCATCGCCCCCCCAGTGGTGGAATGAACTCCCCACCCCCCTGAGAACAACTCCTTCACTCCAACCTTTCAGATGTGGGCTGAAGACACACCTCTTCAGACTATACCTTGACTGGCACCATTGCCATTTGACCGTGTAAACTCTAAGATTCTTGGCTCGGACTTGTAGCACTATCTCTTATGTTGTATTTGTTTGCCAACTATTTTCACTTTTGTACATCGCTTTGGATAAAAGTGTCTGCTGAATGAATAAATGTAAATGTATATGAGGAAGAATGCATTGACTGGAGACTGATTTCTGTAATGAGAGAGAGGAGTCTGTGGTCATGTGTGTTCCTATTCCAGGCACAGAGCCTCGGCTGGAGGAGAAGGAAATCGTTTCCTGAATGCACACAGCGCAATTAACTACCTTCCCTGCTCAGAGAAATGTCACTGGCAATCTACCTATAATTAGAGCTCCGAGCAGCGAGCCCACATCAAATGCAGGGGGGTGCGAGAGGCCCACGGGAGATCTGTAAGGATTTGTGTATCCTCGAGATTTCTTTGGCTGGACAAACTTTTCTTAATTCTCTCAGGTGAGGTGGCAGACAGCAACGGCTATACACCAACTGTGCTCTGAAGAGCACCCGGGGTGGTTCGACTGTTGAGTATAACTCAGGGAAAGTGATTGGTTGGACACACCGAGCGCTTATAAAACCACCTGGAAGGGGTAATTTGCTTGATACGCGCTTGGCACATCCAAGCAAAAACTGCCTTCCCTCAGGTCCATTTTCAGATGTTCAATGACATTAAAAAAGATTTTGTGTGTGTGTCTGTGTGTGTGTGTGTGTGTGTGTGTGTGTGTGTGTGTGTGTGTGTGTGTGTTTAGTAAATTATAATTGTTGGGTGAAGTTTTTAGAATCTTCTTAGTGATCCTCAAGTCTAATGGTGCTATATTGGAGCAGGTCTACAGTATCAGCTCAATGCTGAAAGTTCTTGCCCAGCCTCTATTCGTAGGTGCATTAAAAAGTTAGAAAAGTGCTCCATCCTCCTGAGACTAACACCACTCAATCCTGCAGCAATACACTGCTCATGACGCAATGTTTGTGAGGAAAGAACACTTTAGATCTTGATATCAAGAATTTATCCTCTTAAAAGCAGGAGAGGAACCAAATCACTCCTCCTGCCCTTGGGATTACAAAGCAAGACTTATTTTTTATTATTATTATATTTTTTTCATAAGTGCATTGTTTTAGCCTGCTGCTTTCAATCCGATTTTAATGCTGATGTTTGGAAGCAGGACAAGCACACATTGTCTTCTGAGGATAATCTATTGTGCCAAGTCTGCTGTATGTTACAGAGTCACTACTGTGCCCTGAATCCCACACTGACCTACTGATGCATGCCTCTCATATAATTGCATATGAGCACAGAAGGAAGATTGGACATACATGCCAAATCTCAGCGACTTCTGTGTATTTAAAATAACTACATGTGAGCACAGACAGTAGATTACAGACATACATGGCAAATCTGTCCTTTCTGTATATGTTAAATAATTGCATGTGAAGGCAGACAGCAGATTACAGACCCACAGGGCAAATCTATGTCCCTGCTGTGTGTCTCATATAATTTCATGTGAGGAAAAACGGCACATTTCAGACATGGTCTTTAGGGTGGTGCTCTAGACTCACTTCAGGGCTGGGGAAAGGCATTAAAAATCACCACCACATGGCAGGCAATCCCATCCACTTTCACTCACATTTCACTCCTTTAAGCATAAGGATTGTGCCTGTAGAATAGTAAGACCAACTGCATGCAATGTGCAGACACTATTTCAGTCCTAAACACACACTCGCATACATCCACACAAACACATACACAAGGATGTGCATGCGCATGAGAGCACGCATGCACACACACACACACACACACACACACACACACACACACACACACACACACAGCTCAAATGAATTACACATTTAATTAGGTGTTCCTTGCTGTGAGTCAGGTGTTTGTGCACAGGTACCCCTAACCTGGCATGGACCGTGTGGTTGTGGCTGCAGGTTAGAGTTCATCTGCGGTCACAGAGGCCGCGGCTGCCCCCTCCCCTGCACCCCCACATTGCTGCGCCTCCAGCCTGTGACCCCCCCCCCATTATTACATTCCCGAGCTCTCGCCCTGAGAGCGGTGATGCAGTCCAACCTCTCCCATTTGCCAGACTCCCTGAACTGAGCCATATATCAGGGGGGCCGCAGACACAATTGAATTCTGGGATGGTTTTGGAAACCGCTGCGGGCTTTTCATACATATTGTAGAATGAATCTTAATCCAGCAGCGTTCGCAGGGCTCTGCAGACATGACCGAGTCTCATTTCCAGGCCACTGATCTCCAGCGGGTCCTCACGGGGCGAGGGGCACGCGAGGTCACGTGACCCCAGGCTGTCACCTCAGCGCCGGCCTCACGGGAAACAGCCACAGATTCACCCCACACACTCTGTCTCTTTAAGGTTTGCATCTCTGTTTTCCTCAACCATGAGGAGAAAAGGCATCAGGCAGGATATTAGTGTCTACTGCGTGTGATGTTCTACAACATCAGGGTGCGTCTTCTGTAACCAAGTGGTCATAAACCTCCCTTACACTGAGGCAGGACAGGGAGAGGCACAGCTCAAACTCACTGCCCTGCTGAGGCACAGGAGCACCACGGACAGCATCCATCTCACCTGCACTACAGTACCATAGAGCGTATCCATCTCACCTGCTCTACAGTACCATAGAGTGTATCCATCTCACCTGCACTACAGTACCATAGAGTGTATCCATCTCACCTGCCCTACAGTACCATAGAGTGTATCCATCTCACCTGCACTACAGTACCATAGAGACTATCCATCTCACCTGCACTACAGTACCATAGAGAGTGTCCATCTCACCTGCCCTACAGTACCATAGACAGCATCCATCTCACTAGTGAGAGCTCATGCTGTGCTCCACAGATAGGGCACCATCAAAAGCGCCTGCAGGTAGACATTCATCAGAGGAGAATCCACAGCTCCTCCAAACCATATCACCTGAGCTCTCCAGGAGCTGAAATGAGGTGAAGACTGCTGAGCTTTATTTAAGACAAGTGCTCACATCAAGGTCCACCGCACTGCATGTACTGGTTATTGTTCTGTTCTGTTATTGTCTCTTAAAGCTGCAGGCTAAACCAGCAGATCGATCCAGGGTCAGCTTCCACTTGGGCGTACACACCTGCCTGCACTGGGTACCACCTCAACTCTCTGGCTGTGCCACACTGCCATTGGACTGAAACACCAACACTCCACAACTGCTAATTCTCAGTCATGTGAGGAATTAAAGAGTATCGCTCCATTAATCCCATGGTTCAGTACAGACAGGTGAGTTCACATGCAGGTAAAAGAATTGGATTCACAAGCACTCTCTGTATGGGTGAGCCATAACATTACCAATAGCAGGCTGCCAGACCTGGCCTTGACTCTGTGCAACTAGTAGTGCTTCTAAATTGTTATCAACTGGAAACAACAGACAGAGACAGATTATCACTCACTGAATTATTGGCCACAGGTTTAAAGATTGTGTAAACTTTCACAAAAATGGCAGTCTTTTCAATTCATGTCTTGAAAAGTTTTTAGTAAATACAAAATGCTGACTATCTGAGCAACAATTATTGATCTCTATTTTTTCCAATTTTAGTATTAATGTTTTTGCTGCCAATATCCAGCAACATTTTGTAAATACATATATATATCTTCAAAAAATATTTCCATCACAAGAGGGTTATGTATTTTAGTTCATAATCATGTGCACCATGACGTCTGTGGCAATTTTCTGAGTGTTAACAGGGGGCAGCAAACATTCGAGCAGGGAGATGAGGGTAATTACAGCAGAGAGAGACTGGCGGAGCTGAAGAAAAGCACTCAATTTCTCCCACAAAAGGCCGGGGAGGGGGCTGTTTTTCAGAGCTCATTACGGCAGTAAGCCTCCGCTAGTCACTTTTAGCACTCAGATGCTTAAGAAGAGCTCTGCGCAGAGAGAGGGGAATCTCCTCCACGCACACCACAGCAACAGTCTCTTCTAATGCCGGTCAAAATGAATGTGAGATGATTAGGAAAAGGCTAAGCCCTGCTGAATTCAGGCCATGGGAGAAATGAAGTATTAAGCTGTGTAAGACGCGCTTTTGTATTTTTCCACAGCTTGTGTAAGAGGCTTTCCACCCAACACCCCCGCTTTTCTTTTTTTAGGCATTCCTCCTGTAGGTGCACACACCCTGCCAAAAAGCATCTGTCTGCAAAAACATCCGCTGGAATCGGGACAGAGGGAATGGGTGCGTGGAAGTTCTCTGTTTACCAGCGCGGGGTGCTTCGGTGAGCGTGCTCCAGAGCTGTGTGGCCTCTCCCAAAACACAGCTCTCCCCCCCCATCCTGTGGAGCCCGATAAAGGACGCGGCGCTGCACTCGAATTTCCCCAGGACGGCCAGGCGCACCCACAGAGGCTCTCTCCTGATCCCCCTTCCCCTCTCCTCGTCTCCAAATAAAGGTTCACCCTGAATTTGGCACCACGCTTTTACCCACAGCCTCTGCTGCTCTGAATGAAAAGGTGTTCAGCTTTCAGCAAGCGGCGACGTGTGATTCACAGGGTTCATATCAGCATTTGCGCGATCGCTGAGTTTGAACAAACCGCACGGGTGGAGCAGCTGTCATCCCCTGCGTAGTAACGTCACCCCCAGATCCACCTCACTCTGCTCCACGCACCCCAATCCAAGATGGCAGCCGTGTTTAAGGCCTGCTGTGTTTTGAGAGCAGTGAGATTGGCATGGGATTGATTACAGAAAAAACACCGCACAGATTAAAGAAGGGGAAAATGATGTCAGGAGGCTTTTTATGTCTGTTTGTTCTTTTGATTTTTCAATTCAACCCTGAACTCAAACCAACCCAGCGGTGAACTCCACATTATGATGTAAATCAAATTCAAATTTCTGATGCTGTGTATTTTTTCCCCACATTTTGTGCACTTTTATATTTTCAGAGGGAAAAGGAAGAAGTAGAGTGGTGCTGTATTTTTACAAGGCATATCAACTATAGTTTTTAAAACAATCGTTTTTACAGCTTGCTTTAAAACTGTTTTTTTTTCTCTTTGAGCACGACCCTTCTGTGCATGTTTCATATGCATTGCATGCATGTCCCCTGCAGGCTCAACGTGTGGTGCATTTTCCTCTCTTCGGAGTGACGTTGGCTGGGTATATCTCCAGGGAGAGGAGCCTGGATCAGAATCCTTTCCGCACGTGAAATTAGTCAAGAAAGGAAGCTGGAAAGAGTGTCAGGGTTAAGCACTGACTAATTAGCAGCCCTTCCTGGCAGTAATAAGCTAATCCCTGAGTGGGGGGTGATTATGGGAGTTTTGAGATGGATATGACACACTTCCTTCCACTCTTCACTGTGATTCTGCTCGTTCTGTTTGGGAGGAATATTTGGGTCACATCATGAGGTGTTTTAATAAACCGCCTGCTCGCAGCCTCTTGGTGATACACCAGATCCCGGGCAGGATAAGCTGCCATGTCATTTTCCTGCATGCTCCACGAGAGGAGGCAGATACCAGCGTGTCCTCCCGTTTGGCCCCCATCACTCACACACCCCATCGCTGCTGACTGAGGCGTGCGCTTTGCCCTTATTTCAGTGTCACACCAGCATGTGCTGCCGACTGGCCAGCAGTGTGGCACAGTTCAGTTCCCCTCTGGGGCACTACTGGGGCAAGGCATTTCCCAATTCACAACTGCCTCAGTAAATATCTATTTGTACATTGCATTATGTAACAATGTATCCATTTGTACTATGAACTATTTAGAATGCTGCGGATAAGAGTCTAGTCAGACGTATGTCCTAAGGGGGAAGGATGTAGGCCTCTACCTGCAATTTAGACCTGAGTGGCAGTGCCTCCTTTAATGAGGGTGGGTTTATTCTTCCTCCCTGGAAAGCCACAGAGAGAAGTAGATACCCTGCAAGTAAGCCCTGATGTGGCAGTCACGCACTGGCACACAATTGCATCATTTTCATTAACCGATTACCAGCTGGATGATTAAGCAGTATGAGATTATAAAAGTCCCTCGTTTGAACTCCACGGCCGACAGACGCTCCTGGGTCTGCCTTTACAGCTTCTGCGGATTTTCATGCTTGCCAGTGGAAAAAAAACTACAATTACAATGTTTGGCATTATTCCCAAGCCAAAAAATATCTGATTATGAGCCTGCCAAAAAGTGTCTGAGTAATCTGCAAAAACAAAAAAGAGATTATCATCATAAAATCCATTTCTTGGCAAATGTGTATTTTTTTTTTTTTTTTGCATTTGTAGGTGAAACAATTGGAATCATAAATATGTGAAATGAAGAGATTTATTGATGTGAGACTGAAGATGCATCTCGCTTGTATCTGTTAATTAATCTAAATCAAAGAGAAGAGGCATTTCCAAACCCACAATCAGTTCATTGGTTCCTCGGGCTGTGTCTCATTGATTACTGCATTCATTATCATATGCAGTACTGTAGAACTGTATTACGTTTTCATTTGGCAGATCTGTGTTTATAGCTTGCAAATCTAACATTTTATCTGGGGTTGCAGTTGGATATTTATTGGGGATATTTGGATTAAGCACTTTGCACAGAGGTGCAACAGCGGTACTATGCCAGGGAATCAAACCAAACACCTTCTGGCCAGAAGCCCGAGGAATCAAACCGCACACTCTCTGGCCAGAAGCCTGAGGAATCAAACCGCACACTCTCTGGCCAGAAGCCTGAGGAATCAAACCGCACACTCTCTGGAAAGAAGCCCAGTTTTTAAACCTCTGCACCACACTGTCTCAAACATACAATTATTACACTATTTTAGTAACACGGTTTTTGTGAAATTCGGCAAAAGCTACCCTTTTGAATAAAAACACATCAAATTAAGATCTGGAGAAAATGACCTTTTGAATGAACTTTAAAGATTAAGATGGAAACACAAGCAGTCAGCCAGGGATTTAAAGGACATCTGGCACAAACAACAATAATAATGGACTGTTAGATGAACCTTCATAGTGAGGTTTGTAAGGATGAATATACGATTAAAGTAGAGTGAATTACAGGTGTTCAGTGTGGCAGGAACAGCATTAGAAACGAGAGAACAGGGAACACACTGTTTATACAGGTGTGCCTGCAGGTGAAAACACCGGGTGAGACGGTGCACAGTCATAACAAGGGCAGGAGGGTCATTACCCCTCTGAGAGGGACAGAGCAGAGAGGATGATATAGAGCCCAAAGAAGGAAGGAAAGATGGCAGAGGTGAAATCAGGTAGGGTGAGAGGGAGTGGGGGGCGGAAGCTGTGAGATTGGGGAAAATGAGGAGCAGAATGGTTAACACAGTGGTAAGTGAGGAAGCGAGAGGCAGGCTTCCTACCTACAGGTAATGCCACAGCAATTTAACTCACAGCAGGGTTCTCGTTAGTTCCACTCTCACAAGAGTCCCCGCGTACCCCTTCCTTCTGAGGAGAAGGTAATGAGCAGCTAGGGCAACTACCCAGGACCCCAGAGACAGCAGGCAGTGGGGGAATAGCACGCATGAGCACTCACGGTGTTAAAGGCTGCCAGTGCAGAATCCAGCAGCATTGTGCATCAACCTGCAGAGGTACATATCGCTTTGCTTTATGTCTCCCTATCTGTCTCTAACGAGACTCGGCTTGTTTTTTTTTTTTTCTGATGTGAATGTCAGTGTTGTAGGGTCTTCCCCCCACAGTGACCAATCACCTCTCAGCGACCACACACAGAGTACCTGACAGGTGATCTGCAGCTCTGTGGGATCTCTGGAAGCAGAGTATTTGCACGGGAGTGCAGCATCTTGGTTTGAGATCGGTACGCTGGAATGACTGCACTTCAGACCCGGTTTAAGAGTTCTCCCTGGGCCTCTGATGAACATCCATTTAAAGGCTTATCGAATCAAAGCCTGTATGGATTTTAGCCTGGAATCAATCCTGATATGACCGACTAAGCTGGACAACATCTAGAATTCTCTATGCAGCTCTATTCCATCCCTCCACACACACACACACACACACACACACACACACATGCACACACACGCGCACGCGCACGCACACGCACACGCACACGCACATGCACACGCACACACACACGCACCCAGTCATGCACACAATCCCAGATCAATGAGGAACACACCATCCATCTCATAAACATTTTCATTCCATTTCCTGCAAATCATGTTCCCAGACTCTCTTTGATTATAGTACAATGCTCATTTGATGCCTTTAAAAGTATGCATTAATGAAAGAATTTGCATTTATATTGGATTTTTTTTCCTTCCCTGTGAGTGAGGGTGAGATCATCACAACACTGACCACACAAAGCACAGATCCCGGGCATCATGGTTCTCCTTGTGAAACAACTTCAGCCATCGGAAGGGAAACACTCCCGGGATGAAAAAGAGCTCATAAATTTACCCCACACTGAATGCTCTCCTAAAATACTATAGCATCCAATGCACCATCCACTCTAATCAGAGCATATGGTAGGAAATGCTGTCATGCTGTCATGCTGTCGGGAAGCCTGTGTCAAGTGTACTTAATTATTAACTCTGATTGGCTGTTGACATCTTCTCTTCTTGTACGCAATCAACGGGGAAAGTGACAAAACCTGACTACCTTTCAGGAAAATGGCATCTGAGATGCACCATGAATCAGATAAAGCTAACCACAATCTGTGTGTTTAAATGGCAAAATAATAGAATAATGGAACATGCAAATTCCAAATTGCGACTATGTAATAATGATGACAATGATGAAGGTGATTGCATACAGAATGCAAACAGGAGAACATTATGGCAGAATACTATATTACCATATCCCACTCAATGGGAATAAAAGCTCTTGCCCTCAAAAGTAATCACCTCTCACACAGCAGGGGGGCGGTGGTTGTATGTAAGGGGTAAGAGCCGTTCTCACACTGTGCCTCACACATCCTGTTCTGAACCTGCAGTGGAAACAGACCCTTATAAAAAGTCACTGTGTCACTAGGCCCTTAATTGGTCTCGGTGAAAAGCATCCTTCATTAAGTAACTACAGGGGAGTCACCCTGATAATGCTCCTCTCTCTCGGAAGCTCGGTTTCAATGAGTCTGGAATCAGATAAGAGCGCAGGCCGCTGGGAAGTGTCTGTTCTCCCGGTTTGGGCCGAAAATGAGCTCATATTTCTGGACTATAAAGGGCCTGGAAAATAGAGGCTTTCTCTGACCTGCTTGGACCAGCAATTCACTCCCAATAATCTATCCTTGGACGTGTATCCAGACTGCATATTTTCTCTAACACAGCCACTTTAAATAAGAACATGAGACCAAAAGGAAGTTTCAAATGAAAATAGACCATTCAGCACATCTGCACTTATTATTCCACCTGTAGTCTGTATAGAGTGTATCTAGCAATGTGCCAAGCCTTATCCTGAACTCTCTAAGTGTCTCTGCTCCCACTACAAGTACAAATAAGCTGTTCCATACATTAATAGCTCTGTGAGAAAAAAATACAACTTGGTGTCAAAGTGAAATCTACCTTCAGCTATTCTCGACTTCTGACCTCTTTTTCTGAAGAAAGAACTGCTTCTGTAGTCCATTTCATGTGAAGTATCGTTTTTATAAATTCAAAACTCTCAAAGAAATATGAGGGACGGTACTGCGAGACCTCGGGGGTTGTGTGTTTGTTTAGTTAAGGAAGAAAGAGAATAAGAGAAGACGAGATGGTGGATGTAATGTATTCAGTCATGAGCTGTAGCAAAGACATATTTAAACAGTGTTTACATCATCAATGTTAGTTAATGTTCACAAATCAATGCATGCAGCAAATACCCCTGTGACAGAGTGCCGTCACTACGGTTGAGTATGCGCTCTGACTGCCATACCAACGAGCCTGGCTCTTTGGCGTTGCGGTCAAAGTTGCATGTTTGGTACCCCGTAGACCCGGGTTCGAGGCTGGGTGGGTGCTTCGCTACAAATGGTGTCAGAGTGGGATGGCTGGCCGTGAGGCCATCGAAGGCGTGCCCGTTGTGTGAGCCATATGAGGGGACCCCCAGGTTAGGTTGACCCTGGTGTGAAGGACCCCAAAGATGGGTGAAGCACAAGTGAGTGGGGCACCCTGGGATGGGAGAAGTACGGTGGGGGAATGCGTGAGGGACGCCACTGTGCGTGAAGCGCATGGGCGCGCTTCCCGAAGGGGAGGGCAGTGTGACGGAGTGTCGTCACTACGGTTGAGTATGCGCTCTGACTGTCATACCAACAAACCTGGCTCTTTGGTGTCGCGTTCAAAGTCGCATGTTTGGTACCCCATAGACCTGGGTTCAAGGCTGGGTGGGGTGACTGCTCTCACCCTTCGCCACAACCCCTCAGGGCAAAAGGACACATACTAATTTTAAAGAGAGAACAGGTGTGAGGGGACCCATGCTAAAGAGGAGTGAATATAATCTTGAATAAAATATTTCTCTTTAAGTCGTGCAAGCAGTGAAACAAAGGAGGTCATTACAAATTCTATCAAGAGACAGAGGGTGAGAGAGAGCAAGTGAGAGAAAGAGACTTCAGACTTCCATAAAGAGCACACTGTCTGGAGTAAGAGTCAGACTGTCGTTCTACTGAACTAAAGAGCAACTGATCACATTTATCCCCTACCCACTCTCATATTAAACATGTCAATAAAAAAACCCATCTGCTTGGTTTGTAAATTTCAAAAAGTATTTCATTCAAATAAGATTTTTTGTCTTATTTATGTCTTATTCAGTAACAAACTTACTGAAATTGATACGGGGGAAAAATATATGACCCATCTAAATCAATACACCAATGAGAGCAGCATGAGGACTAAAGCACTAAAAGAACAGACTTATGAAATCAGAGGTGTGGAGACAAACAGGGCTACACTTGACTATTCAACATCTACAGAATAATCGCAAGTTCCTCTTCTGACTCCATTCACAATAAAGAAGTCAAATTCTTCATCTAGCCAAATGACCTTGTTCTACAATTTCCGAAAGAATAGGGATCACAGCCCTATTCCACTGAAGCAGTACTGCTAGACCTGGGCTTTGGCAGGATATATGAAAAAGACAAAAACAGTGATTTTCCAAAAAAAAAAAAAAAAGCCAGATCTCAGGGAAAGAGATACAATTTTATCTTAGCAGCAAACCAAAAAGAGCACTGCTGCAAGTATAAAGGTCTGAGAATAAGAAATAATGCAGGCCATTTTATGGAGAAAAACATACATTGACATCCAAATCAAAACTTGCTTAAGAATATTTGACTCTGTGATTTAATAAAATGTCTTATCAGGCAGTCAAACGTGGGGTCTGCTTACAAAGCAAGTTTTTGAAACAACGGGACAAACACCCAACTGAAACCCTGCACAGGAAGAAGCACAAAAGAAAACTCCAAACAATGCATCTAGGGCATCCTGTAAATAGGCCAAAATCTATTATTTATCAAAATAATTAAAAAAGCAGCAATTTAAATTTTGGAAAACTTGAAAGAATAGCAACCCCCACTCATATCATTACAAAGCTATGCAGTGGCAGGAGCCAGGCCCAGAACAGAGCCCCCTCACTCAGGTCCTGAGGCTCACTTCGCTAATCCCATCTAATGCCACATCGCCTCAGGACCACACATCTCAATACAAACAATCAGAGTCAACAAAAATTATATCACAGCACCAAAAAATGGAATTACCTACTGGGACAAACACAGAGGCGCAAAGCGGGATAGACTGCTATCTGGCTGCAGGATGACCATATGCTGAGGCAGATTATCTGACCATGGTGAAAGATTTCAGGGAAAAATACTGACAAAATATAAACTCAGTGAGCACAGCTTGGCCATGGAGACTGTCGACAGTCAAACATGGCTGCCCAAAGAGGACAAGCTGTGCTCACACTGTCAGCTGCAAATTGTTGAGATAAGGATGCTGTTCCAAACCGTGTGTGTGTGTGTGTGTGTGTGTGTGTGTGTGTGTGTGTGTGTGTGTGTGTGCGTGCGTATGTGTGTGCATGTATGTGCATGTGTGTGTGTGTGTGTGTGTGTGTGTTTGTGTGTGTGTGTGTGTGCATGCGTGTATGTGTGTGTATGTGTATGTACATAATTACATTGTTGAGATAAGGCTGCTGTTCCAAATCGTGTGTGTGTGTGTGTGTGTGTGTGTGTGTGTGTGTGCGTGCGTGTATGTGTGTGTATGTGTATGTACATAATTACATTGTTGAGATAAGGCTGCTGTTCCAAACCGTGTGTGTGTGTGTGTGTGTGTGTGTGTGTGTGTGTGTGTGTGGGTGTGTGTGTATGTGTGTGCACATATGTGCGTGTGTGTGTGTGTGTGTACAGTTTGTTCTCCTACATTGTTAATGGGTTGGGAAATTATTTGCAATACAAATGTAGTCTTTATCATGCCAGTGAAGCAAGGTGAACTGAACTGAACTAATCTGAGAGAGAAGAGAGACAGTGTGAGAGAATGAGACACAGAGAGAGTGAAAGAGAGAGAGAAAGAATGAGAGACTGATAGAGAGAGAGACAGTGTAGGGGGCATTGGGGGAGAGAGAGAGAGAGAGAGAGAGAGAGAGAGAGAGAGAGAGAGAGAGAGAGAGAGCGAGAGAGAGAGAGAGAGAGAGAGAGAGATAAGTAGAGACTAAGACAGGGGATGGTCCTGAGTGCTGAGAGAGAAGCCTTTCCACACAGTTTACAGAGAATGGTCCCACTGCCCACATTAATAATGCTCAATAAAAGCTCAGCTTGATTAAACAATTATAACAATCCATTAATAAGTTATTCCTTCACTCAGAGTGGGTGTGAAGATTTATGCTGATGCATTAACTTGAATAACGCTAATGGCCTGCGCTGAGGCCTACCGTCAAGACATAAGAGCACAAACCAGACAGCCAGAAACCCTGTCACCAGAGAGGACATGCCCATACTCCTACCACCATTGAACCGACTGAGGAAATCTGCCAACTGCTTCAAGGCCTTTGATTTTCACCCATATTTTTCCTTTCCTTTTTTTCAATTTAGGTCTGTGCTGCACATAGATCAAGGCAAATATTTTCTGTATCCAACAAAATAAGCTTTTTTTTAGCCATGCAACAGCCTTGCACTTTAAAGCTTTCAGTCACAAGCGGGATCACTCTCCGCCATGGGGGCTGAGGGGCTTCTGTTACCCTGCCCCCCCACACACACTGGCCTGCAGCCTCGCTACCCAAGTAACAACCCCGAGCTTTACCACCCAGGTAACCCCACCTAGCCTTAAAACCCAGGTAACCCCTTGTTGCCTCACCACCCTAGCCTTCCTCCTGAATGCCTGAGTCTAAGTGGTGCTGTGTTTACATTGGATATTTGCTGGAGTGCTAACTGCAGTGCTGTTTGTGGGTTAGTACTGCAGGTGGCAGTCTTGCCAAACAGGAAAGCAATTCCCCAGTGTCCTAACAGGGAAACTGTGCTGTAGGAGGTTTTGTCTTTCAGAAACATTAAACAGACATCCTGATTCACTGTGGTCATTAAGATCATGTGAAACTTCCTGAAACAGCAGGAGGTTTTGGTGTCCTGGAGAAATTCCCCATCTGGCTCTTTAAAAGTGGTCATATGATCATACCCCAGTTAATTTTGCTAAATAAATCCATCCCACTCCTCCTTAGCTCTTTGAAATGTGAGAAAAATATTAAAGGAACTACATGAATGCAATTTATACACATGCTATTTCACACAATTTTCACTGCATATCTGTTGAGCAAATAACATTGAAATGCTATTTATGTGGAATGCTTGCCTTCCCATAGCACGTGCATGGTAGCAGGATGTTTCACTATTATGAAGGAGGTACTTTACAGTAGCACTCTGCATATCGGCATGCTATTTCACCAGCATCACCTTCCAATCAAAAATTTCCCTCTAAACCAAATCACTACAGCATAACAACATAAGCCAAGCCATAAGGTTAAGAATTCACAACAGTAAGTTCTTGCACAAACTAATCTGCCTCCAGCCTTTTTAGCACCTTTTAAGCCAGCTCTCCTGGTTTCAGATTGCAGGCAATTACAGCTCAGAAAATGATTCCTGAAGAAGATCATTAAAGTGCACTTAAAAACAAAACAAACGGAGAGCAATGTGGCACTCTTTCGCACCGAGCACCCTCTCATCAGATTTACTGCCAGCAAACAGATGTGTCTGCTCCTTCGCCCTTATTAAACAAAAATAAGTTCAGCACACCCTCAATTTTACGCTACAGGGGCGGTAATATCATAAAGATTTTATCAGCTTTATATCACACACAGCCTTTGGACTGTACTTCATGCTGAAACGCATATTGCTTTCAAAACTTTTCCTACCGAAAATTGCAACAGTAGGGCATTTGACCTTGTTTCCCCCATGATGCCATTTCATGTTTCCCTGTTGGCATATATTCCCTGCTTCCTCTACCTCCTCATGGTTACACAGAGTTGCCTACAAACTGTCTACAAATTGTCTGCAATCTGCCATATGCACAGCAAAGGCCAGCTCAGTCTGTCACATAACATACCAGCAAGGACAACAAAACCTGAAAAATAGATACATACAAAAATAGATAGATAGATAGATAGATAGATAGATAGATAGATAGATAGATAGATAAAAAATTGTCTTATAAAATTCAAGGCAATTGTTTCATTTCATGTTAAGGAAATCCTTAACTCTACTTTCCCCTGAGTACAATGAATAATGCAACATTTTATGGAAAAATCAGGACCAATTATCACAATGAAATGCTATGTGCTTCCCAAACCAAAAGAGTGCTCATTCAGCCTCACTGCTTATTAATTTTTCAAACATGTGGTTTACATTTTTTACTGGTTATTTCATTACAATGTGTCCTCATTTCAACTTACGTAGTAGCAGACATCAAAAGAGAAAGAGTCTTCATTTTTTTAAATGTACAGTTATCTACTGAAGAAAATACAAAATACATGCTGATGAAACTGTCTTCATAACTGCTCAAAGTTCAAAACCTTGGTGCTGGCACACAGGACAGTAAATGGAACAGCCCTCTCATACCTACGTTCAGTCTTCAAACCCTATGTTCCACCAAGACCGCTTCACTCTGCAACCATGAGGCAAGTGGCTGTCCTCTCCCAACAGGGTGGCTCCTCTCAAACATGATCCCTGTCTGTACTGGTCCCGCAGTGGTGGAATTAACTTCCCACGGGCGTCAGGACAGCAGAATCACTGGCCATCTTCCAGCGCAGACTGAAGACCCACCTCTTCAGAATTCATCTGAGATCCCCCCCAACACCAGCTGCTTGTAGTGCTTGCTGTTTATTTTATGTGTACTGTTGGAATGTGTTTTGGAGTCTGTGCATCTAGTAACTGATATGCGGTAGTGTACCTGGCTTCCCTTGTCTAGTCAGGTTGCACAAGTTAACTTGTGGTAGGGCTTGAATGGTGTGATGTTCACACTAACTGGTCCCACACCGTTGCTCATTCAACTTGAATAGATACACTTATGTTCTATTGTGCTGGAAGAGAATTGTCTCTGGATAAGAGCATCTGATAAATGACAATGTAATGTCTGTGTGTGTGTGTGTGTACACTTTTAACACTGTGTTTCAAAAGAAATAATGTCTAGAATGGGAAATTTAGTTGAAATTCTGCATTTTTCACCATTTTTCCCATGGCAAACATACTCCTGGTAACAACAGAATCCTAGCGAGAGTGTAGGTGCAGATTGGTATTTACCTATAGATCTTATATCTGGTCGTAAATCCTTGGCGGAATCTTTCCACGAAGGAGAGGTAACTCCGAGAGTGGTGGAAAGGCCCGCGGTCAGAGATGAGCCAATCAAATTGCTTGGAGACATGTTGCTCGGCAACGGCTGGATCCTGGTGGGAAGACTGCACTGTAACCTGGTCCCATACAAACAGGAAGCAGAAGACCTCAATACACCGCCAGCTCATGCTTCTCCTGCAGCCGCTCTCTGCTCATTCTCGCTCCATTCTGTGGAGACCTGCAGGGGGAGACAGAGAGCAAGTGAGCAAATAACGCATACTCCGCTAACATTTCCTCAAAGACAGTAACACATACACATCAAACATATATTGTTTTGTTTTGGGTCTTTTTGTTTTGTTTGTTTCACCAGCCAAACTCCTTTCATTATTGCTAAATGTTTCGGAGATGTACTCGTTTAGTCATACAATCATAACTTCGTGTGCACGTGTGCACGATGATTGCAAACAAACAAATTTTTAAATGTTACAGGATGCAGACACATTCAAAGAGGACAGTTATATGAAGAGTTGTCAAAAACAAATTCTTGTCTCACAAAGTCTAGTTCTTTCCAAAATTACTACATCTGAAAAAAGGAAAAAAAAAACTTACAAAACAACATTTAAAGTCAATGTTTTAGAGATAAAAAATCTCTTTGAAATAAAATAAAACAAATTTGCCCCAACTTTATAGTGATTAATGCAAACTACACTTTTTATTAAAAGCCTCCGTATTGCATTGGGAGATGAATTAACATAAAACACACATTAAAGACATACAGTAGCTCCGAGTCCACCCAAACTGTCCTGACTGAATGGTTTATCTGCCCTGATTATCGGTAAGCTTTGCTCTGACAGCCACAGAAACAGTTTACTTTCATTAGATCTTACATCATAGTTTCCTTTGTAGTTCACAGCACTTTCATTTCTAGCCACAGTAGTTTCACTGTATATTAAAATGTATAAATTATAGCTGCACCACTATCCTTGTTCATAGAGTTCATTGTCATTAGTTCAGCTTGAGAATCTCTGCAGACCTGCATCAGTGTGGCATTATGCTTTGTGGATTTGATGTGTAACCATTAGGTTGTAGTTTTGAATCCCAGAGGCAATACTGCTGCTGTAACCCTCGTGCTCCCACAAGATAAAAATCTAATTGTATGAACACGTAGCATGTAAATAACATAAACAGGAAGTGTGAACGTCATCAGCAGTTTAATAATCCAGTGGCATTTTGTAATTGATTACTGATCATTGAATATGTAATATTCATCAAATTGTGTGGTGCAATCACAGACCACCCCCCCATACTGCAGGTAAAGATGCCACTCCCAGAAGCCCTTGCTTCCGCATCTGTCTGCGCTCAACAGAGACCAGAGTGAATCGGTGGGCTGCACAGCTGCTAACCTAGAACACACTGGCAATGACAAAGCAGTGGCTCTCATAAACTAATTCATTAGCCTAATCTGAAGCTGGTTGCTGGAGCATAGCTGTGAAAGCAGGAGCAGGGCCAGGAGGGGCCAGGGAAAGTGTTCGCCCCACGTGTGAAAAGGCTCCATGTGGATAAAATTAAATATCCGTCAATCACTCGCGCAAGACAACACGCAGAGCGCACATGTGCGTATGGGCTTCGCTGGAAGGTCAGAACCAACCTCTCCATTGGATTAATAGCTGGGGGATTAAAATTAATTTTGCATTCATATTTAACAAGGCCTTGTGGTGAAGGAGACCAGGAGGTGAGGGACAAACACAATTCAGTGGCTCCCACAATGCACTGGGATAAAGAGGGGTGTGCAGGGGCCGACGGCGCGAGAAAAGTCTGTGTAAGGTTACTGCAGAGTCATTCCTCTGCCAATCATTACACTGCATTTTTCCAGCCATGCCTCACTTAACACCTTCCACTAACCTGACAATTTGGGTTCTTTTTGAAAACGAAGAAAAGAAAGATGTTGTCCCCAACCACAATTAATGATCTAGCGACTCAACTGTTACACAAATCTGTACCTGCAACAAATATTTAAAGGGTGTTTGGGTTCGGGTTTGGGTTCGGGTTTGTATTAAGCATCTGTAATGGTCTCAGCTCTATGGGACACAGCTCCTGGTCGACCGTTTTTTCTGCAGGCATTCATCAACAGCAGTTAATTCCAAAAGAAGAAAAAAGAAAAGTTACATCCAACACTGATTGGCCCAGATGCTGCACAAGACCAATAATACCAATTCTAATTGGCCGTACAAAAGCAGCTTCACTTTCTGGAGCTTTCCTCCGGTTTCTTGATCATTTCAGTCTTTTTCTCTCTCACACAGAGAGTACGGTGATGAGCCTGTGTTTTTCATACACTTTTATCATGAAAAAGGTTTTTGCTTGGCCTCCGTCCCGCAGGAAGAGGAAGCATTCCCCAGGATAAGATGGCTGAATCTTTAATCTGGTGCTCCGTCTCCCAGGCTTCAGGGCTCTGAGCTGAAGTCCAGCTCTCGGTCTGCAGAGCACAACAAAGCCCCCCGCCATGACGGCCACCTCGCTTTGTTTCCGTATTTCCGTCTCTATCTCTTTCATCCAGCTTTCAGAGAGAGGGAAGCTTCCTGCTTCTTAAATCGTAAGGTCTCTTTTCTGTATTCCCTCGTCTCAGATAAAGCAATGGGTTAATGCAGTGTTGCACTGAGTGGTTTGGTACATTTGGTACATTTGGAGGATGTGAACATGCATTTTGTCATTTAGCAAATGGGTTTATCCAGACCAAATACCAATGTGCAAATGCAAAGTGCATTTAAGAAAACAGCATAAAATGCTGTATGAAAAACACAGACATGTACATGATTCAACATGTCAAAGGAAATGCAATTCCTCCATTATTATGAGAATGAAAAACTACAAAACTACAAACCACAAATCTACAAGATATTAAAATTACAGAAAAGGTTGAACACAATCACATTAGGGTTAGGGAAAAGAGGTACAGTCAGAGGAGGTGGAGGAGAAACCTGACCTGAACTGGGACTGTTAAACTAATGGTTGTAACCACTTCTCTGGCATTTCTGCCCTCTAGAGGCTAACCTCTCTCTTGTTACTGTGAAAGTGGGTTAATCAGGTATTCAGGTTGTCAGTCAGTCACTGAGAGGACGCTACCATGTCTAGGTCCCCTTCCTCCAGTCACAGATAGAGCCCCTATAAGTTATTTCCTCCAACTTACCATGGTGCACTGACACACAGGTGCGGTTAGGTAAACCAACACCTCCCAGTTCACGTGGGCTGTCAGAGGGCCATTTGCTGCAGTGCAGTTCTTTTAACTTCCTCTAAAGTGGCAGTCTTAAGAAGAGATTATTACAGCATATCGTCACGCGTATGCAGGCGGTGACACTGGCAAGAAGTATTGTGTAAGAATAGAAAATTGAGTGTAACATTTGCTGAAAATGGTTACTCAGTGTTAAGGACAAAGCCCTGCAGCGGTGAGACAGGGTGCCCCTCTGGGAGCCGACAGACAGTGATGGGGATGTAGCACCCTGCAGGGAAAGCCCACCCACAGCTGGGGGGACCTGAAACAATTACTCTGAAAACGTGTCATAATCTCTATTTTTCCAAAATGTCAGCTGTATCTCCTTGTGTTAGGCGTTTTCAAAATAAAGCACTAAAAATAAAAAAAAGCGATCTGTGCATTCCATAACTCATCCAGAAGCTGCCACAGGCAAAAACTTACTGAGTCAGCCAGAAATAAAACAGTAATTACGATTCCCAACCCCGCCCCCAACCTTCGAGGAAGAAATGGAAAATCCCCAGGGACATACATACACACGCACACGCATACGCACACACACATATGCACACACACACACGCACACACACACACACACACACACACACACACACACACACACACACACACACACACACACACACAGGGTTATGTTCTGGAAGTCGCTGCATAATTGATATTACATGACTCGGATTTTACTCTCGAGTCACACGTTTGCATAAGTATCTCCTCCCAGTCTTACACTGAGTGTGCAGTGTGTTCATACCATGCTGCTCTTTCACACTGCATTCCGTATATACTACGCATCTTGGGTTTTTTAATGTGTACACATTTCTATATCTTTAGAGGGCTGACATACAGTGAAGTTTACGCATTGCGTATGATTCTTTCTCAGGGTAATTATTTCAACTCCCCCCACGTGCCACCTCCAGCTGTGAGCAGGACAGACATCATTCCTGTCACTCTCTGTCATCTCCCAGGGTACTGTTCTGCCTAACTGCTCCTCCGCTTCATCCGTAACGTCGGCTAAGCGTTCCGAGAAAGCGCTGGTTTCAGCTGCGCAGCGTGTGTGCCGCAGACGCCCACGTGAGCACAGCAGGGAGTGAGGCTCAGGCCTTCCCTCCCGGTGACACGGCACCGAGACTTTCGGCTGCCTCTGAACACCCACGCCCCGCTAAGAGCCACGCAGTCAGAGAGGATTCTGGGTAACGCTGGAGCTGGTGCTGCGCATTAGTTACCCATCAGAGATCGCAGACAGCTGCAGCACTCTTCCGCCAGCTGCAGATTTCTTTTCAGCGAGTCTCTGCAATACCTCACACTCACAGTTAGTGTATTACAACTCTGTGTTGCTGTGCCCCTGCTGTGGTCCACACAGCTATCTGCAGGTCATCAGATGTCATCCTTTCCTCTCTGTATCTGCAGAGCTGCAGAGCTCCAATCCAACACAGACTCCTACTAATATGGCTATCAGTAGTTACTCCAGGAGCAGGAAGGATCACATTTCTACCTAATGCACAGCCAAAGACAAGATAGCAGCACTGAATCCTTCCGATAAGGCATAAGATATTCTATTCAGACTTAAGTTTCTCCCGACAGGTAATTAAGACTTGCCTGGACATGGAATGGAATGATTCTGAAGCATTAGGTGAACCACGCAAAGACTGCGTGCTTAAAGCATACTGATTGGATAACACAGATAAAAGAATTGTATAATTTGATCTTCATAATCGTGAAAGAAAATGCTCTTCAAGCGATTAATGAGCACGTCAGCAATGGGCGAGCACTGAACACTGATCCAGTCAGCATAACGTGCAGAGTCCTCCTGTCTGAGCAGGGAGGTGTGTGTGCGTCCGTGTTTGTTCATGGGGGGTAAGGGCATTAGAGTTAACCCTTTCATGCTGTGATACACTCCTCTCTGGGCATTTAGAAGCATGTGATGCAGTTGATATATTCCATTAATGTTTCTATTATTGAGAATTGATGCTTTACACATCTTCCATTTGATCATTCTATTTTGTCCCCAGCAGGAAAATACTCTTGTTCTAAAAGTGCACACCCCTAAGACATCATAGCAACAACCATCACAGGAACAAGCACAGGAACAACAGCAACAAAAACACTGACACCTTAGTCTGCCAGGTGCAGTGGTGGAAACACAGAACTGTGTTGGTGCTTCATTGGGTGTTACTGGTAGGATTAGACTGTGACTTTGCGCAGTAATTTTGATAAGGCCTAATGTGAATAAGCAGATCAATATTGATATTGTTGGCCTGCAAGATCATATATTTCCACTGATAGTGCCTCCCTAACCATAACCCTACACTACCACTGTTCTAACCACACAAAATTCAGAGCTTTCATGCACTGAATGTCCTGTTCTTGTCATTAAACTCCTTTTAAATTATTAGCCTCACACCAGTGTCCTCCACTTTGTCGCAGAGATCTGGGCATTTCCTGCAATGGACAATCCAGGGAGAGTTGGACACCATCTGTGATGTCATAATGGGTGTGTCCGGAGCTCAGTGATTGACAGACACCAGCAGATGATCAGAACAGAGAGCTTGTAGCTGGTGATAAGACACTGTTAACATGCACTGCTAAGCCTGTACATTATATGCATTTTTGTAATGCTTGCTCTAGCAAGAAAAACAATTAATTGCTTTGTTTAAGGAAAAAGGAATGCTGTACAACATGAAATGAATGCAAAAATAACTTGAAGAAATTTTGTGGAACTGTTTGCCCTGTCAGTTTCATAAGCAAGAAAGCAGAGTTTTTAAAAATGTATGTCACACTGCTAAAGCAGCCAATCAGGTATTACAGATGTCTTATTAATAGTCTAAGCATCAAATAGCTTGCTAATGTCTCTTGTCTCTTGTAGTGTCTCTTGTGCAAGATACACAGCTACTACTTACAAGCTATATTTATTTGTCTCAAATAATTTGACATGACTTGCTGGATAGCTTAAGATATTCTGAGATATGCATGAAATGAGTAATTATGTGTAGTGAACGAAGATAAACTTTCCCTGATGATTCCCATCCTGCAAATAACAGCATCGTTAAGCAGTGATCAAAGTGAACAGAGATGTTAAACATAGTGGATTTATTAAGACAGATCCATATTGCTTCCAGAAAGGCAAAAAAACAACCTCAAAATAAAACAAGGGGAATAAAAACAGTAATAATTGGTTGGCTGACTCACTTTACACTACCTAGTGGAACTGAGCATAGCCAGCACGTTCTGTAGCTGCTTGGCTGTAGCTTTCCTTCGGGCTCTATTTTATAAGCTTCTCTCCAGTTTGCCCAGCAGTTTACCTTCATGCACTAGCATCATGGACTGTTAGCGCTGTGATCTGCTCATCTCCTGGTGTCGGTTTCTAACCCCCGCACCTGCCCATAGCAATCCCCTCTCCCAGGCCTGCCCTCTGCACGAAAGGTCAATTTTGCCGTGACCCGTTTGCTCCCGGACTCTCAGGCCTGGAACAACCCTACGCTGCCGAATGCGGAGGGGGGGAATTTCCACTCCAGCAATAATGCAGCTTTAGACAGTGTCAAAGCAATGTGCTGGAGGCCTGGTGGAGAGAGGGAGGGGGGGGCAGAGGGAGGGGGAGAGAGAGAAATGAGAGAGAGACAGAGGGAGAGGGAGAAAAGGAGAGGGAGATAGAGGAAGAAAGAGAGAGAGAGAGGGAGAGAGATGGAAGGAAGGGGGTCAGGGAGAGAGATAGAGGGAGAGGGAGAGGGGATATGGAGAGAAAAGAGAATGAGAGAGGAGGAAAGGGACAGAGAGAGAGCAGAGGGAGGGAGAGAGAAGGTAAGGGGGCACAGGAAGAGAGAAGGAGAGAGGGAGCGGGAGAAGGGGGGTGGTGGGGAAGGTGGGATGGGGAGAGATGGCAAGAGAGAGAGTCTGGCTCTGCTGGCACATCTCATGCAGATTCCTTCTGTCACAGCTGGGGTTGCAGGGTGTCCTCCCTCCTTATCACGGGCCGAGGTGTGAAGATTACCGCCGCCGTTTGCAGATGCCCCAGGATAACGAGGCGACAGCCTGACAATCTCAATCCCAGACTCAGGAGCAGACGGGAGGCGGGGCAGGCGGAGGCGGGGCGGGATGCAGGGGCGGAGTCAGGGGGTGCCTGTCTCATTTAGCGCATCTATTTTTTTGCCTTTTCTGCATTTTTGAAGGCCTGCAGCTGCGCCCTGACCTTCAGAAGCCATGACTCAGCATGCCAGCCCACACCGTAATTACAGTCCAGCGTCTCTCCCACCGGCCAATCAGCAGAGCCCACGATCAATGGGAGATTTAAAATACAAACCAATGCACTAATGGGCTGAGTTATGGTTCCAATTTACCTGCGACCCAAGATTTATCGTCCTCCGACCTGTTCTGTGGGCGCAGCGCGGTGGGCAGGGGGGTGGGGAAGGGGGGGTGATCAATGTAGGACCAGCGCAAATCCGTCCCGAGCTGTCACGCCAAACACCACACTGCTGATCGAATGCTGATTGCTGGTTGGTTAGCACAGCGCAGCCTCTCTGGGGGGTTGCAAAGTCATCACAGCGATGACAATTAGAATGAATGAAGCGCCAGCGGTGGGGGGGTGACGGAGCAGCCAGGGGGGGCGCGGAGCTGCAGCGTTTGTGCAAACGAGGCCGTGTCGGCGCCCGGGCTCCTTATTGTAATTCAGCGCAGAACACGGCTGCTCACGCAGGAATCAAAGAACAGGTTTACTGCCGGCTTTGCGGGGTCAGCCGCGAGACCCTGCGCTGTTTTGCCTCTGATTTCCTTTGTTCTGCATCAGTCTGCCCAAAATACACATCAGCTTACATACACCGTGCTGAGGCACAGGTGATGTTTGCCAGCAAATTGTGTTTTTTTTTTCACAGTGAGAGTCGCGGCTGAGCACCTGCTCTGCATCATTACAAATTCCCACAATTCCACACTGCGTGGTGCAGCAGCGAGATGCGTATCAGAAGGGCACTTTACTCATTTTATTTAACTGTGGATACATCAGGCAGGAGGGTGTTAGCAGAGGCCCCGCTCGCGCCACGGACAGATTGGAGGCCGCCTTTAGCCCCCCCTTCACCGGAGGCGCGAGATGAGAAGTCACTCTTGTGTGAAGACAAGATGAACTTTTGCAACCTGCTCCGACTGTCACAACAAATCTTCTGCTCAGCCAGAGAGTGAAGGAGAGCAAGTCAGCGAAAAAGAGAGGGTGAGAGAGAGAAAGAGAGAGAGAGAGAGAGGGAGAGAGAGAGAGAGAGAGAGAGAGCAAAAGACTGAGAGCTGCAAGGAGAACCAGAGAGAGGTGAGAGAGGAGAGCAAGCGAGAGAGGGAGAGAAAATATGAGACAAGGAGAGTAAGTGAGAGAGAGAATGCACAAGAGACAGCGAGAGCAAAAGATAGAGAGCTGCAAAAAGAGAGAGAAAGGAAGACAGTTGGAAAGAGACAGACAGCATAAGGCAAAGAGACATAGTGAGAGAGACTGAGTATTTCTGGACTGGGCAACACTAAAATGCATGCTCATCCATCTAAGCGTTAGAGGAACCGATTTCGTGACCAGGTGGTTGCAAAATTGAGTCCTTGATGAGGCACTGCTGTGGTACTGTAGAGAAAGGCAGTTTACCTGAATAGCTTCCCTGAGATATGCAGGTGTGTACCTGAATTTACAAGAGATGACCCTGATAAAGCAGACTGGGGCGGCTCTGTTTCTCATGGAAATGAGCTGCAGCCTGATACAGGTGCAGTCGGGCCTGGTTCAGCAGAAATGCTCAGGCCGAGCGGCTCATACACCGGCAGCTGCAGGGTTTGTCAGCACGTCTGTCCTCTCTGCAGCCCGTCTCCGGGCCCCGCCCCCTTCCTGCACTTCCTGCCCCCCTCTGCAGCGGAACTCCCCCTCATTCCGGGGGCATATGCTCACAGCGAGACCCGCCACGGCGAATTACTCACGGGAAGAGCGTGCCCGTGCGAGTGCGCCTGTTCACCGCGTCAGAGAGCGGCGTGAGGCGCCAGCGCGGGGCGTAAACTGAAAACGCAACGCCGCCGCCACGATCGCCCAGCAGGATCCACGCATCCCCCAGCAGTGAGACATTAATCATTCACAGCGCTCAGGATCCCCGATCCGCCAGCGCTCGCTGACCTCAGTTCAGTTCTGCTGACGACGCCTCCTCCGCCCCCCATCCAAGCGCTCTCTCCCTGCAAACACTCTGAATCATTTATTTATCTATTATTTATTTATTTCCATTTGACAGGAAGGCCCTTTTCTTTCTACACTCCACATCCCTGTGCTTGTGAATCAGTGTTGGAGAGGAGCTATACCTTATTCTGCACACTCAGACACATGGGGGTCACAGGAACATATGCAGCACAGGTACAGGAGAGAGCGAGAGAGAGAGAGAGAGAGAGAGAGAGAGAGAGAGAGAGGAAGACATCTGTGTGAGATACAGACAGTCAAGAAAATGAAACTAAAGTGGTTTATGTATCACAGCGTAATAGGGTACTGCTGTACCCTTAAAAAGGAGGTCTGGTACCTTACGCTCATTTAGAGGACACTCTTATGCAGAACGCCTCACATTGGTCATAATTTTCTATCAGATAGTACAGCTGGATATTTACTGAGGCAATCGTGGGTTAAGTACCTTGCCCAAGGGTACAAGAGCAGTGTCCCAGCAGGGAGCTGAACTGGCAGCCATTCAGTTATGAGCCCTACTTCTTACCACCATGCCACACTGCTGCAGCATTGTATGTGAATTTAATATGCTCATACATCCCATAATTCCAATGTTATCGTTACAGTAGATGTGCTCATACTTGTGCCTATGTGTGTGTGGGAGTGGTGATGGAGAGTTACCATACTCACACAGTCACACACACACATACTGTTCAAACCTGACGCATAAAAAATCTCTCACAGTTACTGATAAATGCTTTAATTACCTGTTAAACTGCTTTGACAAATGTGCCTCCAGCAGACGGGGAATCATCAATCTATTCGCAAACTGATCTGGGACCTGTGTGCTGGTGGGGACAGCAGCCAGCCATACAGGATGGTTCAAACACAGTAGAGACAGAGAGCTTGGTTTCAGGAAGTATGTGTGAGAACATTTAATCACAGAGACACAGGCCTGTCTCGGCCTGCTCATTATCACTGTCCAAAGAGATGCCGTTCACAGACAGCACCACAGCCATCCTTCTGCATTTACTGTCTGGAGCAATTTTACTCACAGGAACTGCAATGGCCACATCCTGAGCAGGGCATTGTGGGAGAATTCTGAAATGGGGCACATCCTGAGCAGGGCATTGTGGGAGAACTCTGCAATGAGGCGCTGTGCATTGCGGTCTCATGCCATGGGGCTTACATCACAGTCTATTGCCACGGATACTCTGTTGACTGAACAGCTATTCAGATCCATGTTTAATGTTGAGCACTGTCTCTGCCACTGCTGGGGCAAAAGCATTCTGATGCGCTGTCTCCTCATGAATGCACATGAGAGGGGATAGGGTCAAAGACAGATCTGTACATCAAACGTCAAAGAAACATGCACGACCAGCACAGCTGCACAGACAGCACTACACCTCCTGTTATCCACCACTCTTTATACAGATGCATGGAGGAGGGAAGGAACAGTGCTGAGAGTTTCCTTGCTTATTGGTGTCTGCCACTTCCTAGCGCAGAGAGAAAGCCCTCCTCTCTCTCTGTTTGCTGGGGGGCAGATCGTTAGTAGTAAAGAGGGAGGGGCCATTTTCCAGTCAGCTCTTATTTTCCTGTCCCCTTACAGGGCAAGGCAACAATCTGCTTCTTCTACCGCGTAATGTGGCCAGACCTCTGACAGAGGGAGCTGAGAAGTCCCTTTTTTCCCGGCTGGGCCTGACTTCCTTCTCTCTTCCAGGACTCCCTGCAACTCAGTGACCTACTTTCCTTACAGCATCATGTTCTTTTGCCTGGTCCTTCTCCCAACTGCACAGACACAAACCGAGCTCATTAGCCCAGCCAAATTCAATCACCACACTCAACTTAAGGGGAACGTGCTATTCGTATGAAAAGCATGCGGTGGTGGTAGGATGAGTGAGAGTGAGCATATTGTAAACCTTCGCAGCTTAGCACACTTCCCTGAACAAGGGTGTCTGTTAAACAAACAAATAAAAAAATCACTGGAGTCGGAGAGGATATCTCTCCCCTTCCTTCCTGCGAGTTCTTTTTTGTTTTGTTGTTGGTGCCAGGAGATGCATGCATCATGTTCAGTCAGGCAGACATTAAAATGATTTACTGCCTCTTTCATGCAGACGCTTCCCAAAGGTTACTCCCAAAACAGACACCTTTTAGTGTCTGCCTTGAGCCTGCGGGCTAGCTTCAGCTCCACAGCATTTAGTGAGGCTTGCAGTGGGATTCTTCCAAAGACGATGTACCACTCATAAGCTGATGAAAAATAACTGTTTAGCGACTCCAGAAGTTCTCTAGCATTGTGCTCTGTGCTCAGTCCCAGATAATGAGAACAAGCTAACATTTAAAGTGTCAGTTTCCACCTTAGTCAATGTTTTATATTTTTTAATCACTATTTTTTATTGCTTTTTTATTAGTAGTATGTTTTATTAGTTGTAAGAATGTTGCACAGCTTGTACTGTTCCAGCTTTTCTGCAGCAGCTAAATGACTGTAGTGATTGGTTTTGAAAACGTGTAGTTTTGCAGTGTGGGGGATAAAAAAAAGTCATGATGTTGGATCGTGTTGCAGCATATTGCATTCTCCTCGCATCATGCAGGGAGCAGAGCACACAGCGCGCCGGCAAACACCGCTGCCACACGCCATGTCCTCATTCCCGGGCTGCATCGCATTTGATTAGAATCACACGCACGCATCACGTCACATGACCACGGGAATTTCAGGACACTACGTACTATTAGCCTCTGACGTGACCTGAATACGGCAGACGTGTCGGCCCTTCCTACTGCTAACAGTAACACCGAGATCACCCTCGGATGAAATTACCCTCATTGAAACAGCCAGAAATCCAGGAGCTGTTTGATGCAATTTAGACTGTCTCTTGTTGTGCTCATTAGAGAAGCTGAGTCAATTTTATTTTTCAGAGCGTACCACGTATAGAAGTATGTTTTATACCTATAACATATTTTACTGACAATGCTGTTTTTTTTCATTATTTATGTTGACAGTCATTTACAATAAATTCAAACGTCAATAGGAAAGGAAAATATTACAATGGAAAATCCAAACATTAATTTAAAATACCACAAAAGACAAACCCAATTTATTTTTCAAAGAAGGGCATGTTCATACATACAACTGTAAACTGCAATGCCCTCAAACCAAGAGGCAGGTCCAAGGTGTGACTTCACATCTGAATGATCCTCGTGCACAAACACAACCTCAGCTGAAGTCAGTTACAGCCAGAGTCTCTGACATGCACTGCACCAAACACTGAGCACAGAGCGACATCCCGAAACCCAGACGGGTAACAGAGAGGAGCACGGCGTGGGCTGTGACCGCCCTCTATTTTTCATTCCTCTAATGCTTCAGACGATGCATCTTCCATCCCCGCGTGACAGTCTGTGAGCTTAAGCTGACTGTTTAGATATTTTACTGCTCTCCATGCCGGAAAGAAATCAGCTGAAATGGAATCAGAGCTCTTCCTAGAGCGACACAAAGCAACCCCAAGCTCGACTTCTGACTTGATTTATCCTGAGACTGTCGGCTCCTTTGCCCAGACGAGAGGGGGGTGTGGGTGAGGGGTTTAACATGATTGCATCCGAATTGTAAACCACCATTTTTTGAAGCAATCCGCCCCACTCCCTCTTTAAAGCAAACTGTGACTGCTGTTCACATATGGATCTGAGTTCCAAAGTTCCTTGGAAGCAGTGCATATCTGAACAGAACCATACTGCACTGCAGTGCATGACCTGCTTTCTGGTCTCATATATACATCTGGCTGTATGGGTTACCGCTGACTTACCCATCTAAGCTTATATTCCATTATATCTGTGTCTCTTCACTTTAGTTTTCAGGATCCATCCCACCTGACATAGATTTTGAAATGGATCCAGTTACCTGTAGCTTAAGGAATATAGTCAGTGAATCTTAATGGAGCCTCAGGCGTGTTTCAGAATCAGAGGTTGAGATAATAGAACGGTAGAGTATGTCATTCTAGGTGTTAAAGGATTTATTTTAATTGCAGGTAAAAAAGGCAGCAGGCAGTTCTGCAGGTAACAGCTCAAAGTGTTTCCAGTCCTGACGTGCTAGGCCTGTGCGGAGTTTGTTACGGTAATTACCCCTCAGAGATAATTACACCCAACTGCAAACCAGAAACAAAAGGTATTGATATATTAGAATAATTTTGCTTTGGTTTTGTGATGATGCAATGGAGAGCTGCCCATTCATTCAAAATGAAGCTGCCTGTATGGTCCTCCAAGGAAAACTGTGTCAAAAGACATAGTGTTTTTAAAAAAAATTGAAGATGGCCTTACAGTTTATTGGATCTCTCAACATAAGACCCATGGCAAATGTTTGAAACAAATACTCTCAAACACACAGGAGAAAACAGATTCAATCAGCTACAGACATGTGGCAACCTTTTATTCTATTCACAAACCTGTATTTAAATAGTACTATGGCAGGAAACAATGTTCATTTTTCATTATCAAATAATTTTAGGTGCATTTGGATGCATTTAAGTGCATTGCTCAGTTTCAGATTAGTACAAGCGAACATGTGGTAGTGCTTGAATGGTGTTGTGCTCATACTCAATGATCTGGGAGTGTTGTTAGCCATTTCCTCATATGACTTGAATGGATACACTTGTGTTCTCTTGTGCTGGATGTCAGTCTGCATAAGAGTGTCTGCTAAATGAATGTAATGTAATGTATTTTTTGACTCATAGGTGTAAAATTTACTGAGGAGATACTGCTATTGCTCTACCATTTTAATTTAAACTTATGAAGGACATCAAAGAGTTAAATAAAAGGTTGCATATACGCATGGACACAGCACGAGCTCCGAGGATGTGTGATGCAGAAAACATTACAGAATGAATTTATTATTTTATTATTTATTATTTACAAGTTAACTTTATTCGAGTCCAGAAAATCCTCTGTGCACTGCAGCGCCTCCAATAAAAGGAAGGGTGTCTTATCTCCAACCAGCAGCTTTCCAGCCATTCTACTGTTGCATATGTCGGGTAAAGAAAGTGTGAGAGATTAAAAGTAAAAAGCAGGGGGAAGATCTTGAGCCATCTTGTGCTAACATTTCAAACGCGATAAAGGAAGACGAGGGCTGGTCAAATCAGTCCTTCCTGCTTCCTCTGAGGGGAGCAGCTTTTGTGGAGAAAAGCCCGGTAAGTTGGACAAATCATGGCTAGAAAGACGTTGCTTACTTTTAATGGCACTTATTTTGGAAGTCCAGCCAGAAACAAATCACTTTTAGTCCCCTGCCAGGGAAATCTTTGCTCTGTTACCTTGCCTTTTTCTCAAGGCAAAATGCCCAGCTTTTTAAATCTTGCAGCAATCAACCATGCATTAACTTACACAACAGCATCACTTGACAGCATCACAGCATTTGCAACAATGTCCAAAAAAAGGAACATATTTTATATATGTTAACAGAATACAGAATACAGCTGTGGATAAACACTATCTGTAATGCTTGCATTAAAATTCCAGTATGCAGAGGTACCTAAAGCAACATTGCAATGTGAATGTGAGTTTGAGACTCCTTGGACAGCAGACCTTCTATGTTAGTTAATTCTCAGATTTCCAGATTGAATGGCCATGGCACCCGAGAAAATGGACAAATTAACAGACCTCTCACAGCTGAGCTGGATAGCCAATATAAAAAATCTAATCACTATGCAGGTAGTATTTGCCAACTTACTAGCTACCAAAATAATTAGGGCATTGGGGAAGGGAGGTGTCTGTTTGAAAGGAAAAAAGGTAGCCTGCTGTATTGTGCATTTGGATAGGATAACTCAGTGTGACCTCAAAATCAGAACGGATTTTATGGTCATGCCATCTATGCGATTGGCATATTCTATAACCACAACAAACCCCAATCTGAAACCAATCCCTCCACAAAATGGTCTCATTTTAGTTTTTTTTTTAGATTTATTTAATAGTTTATTTGCTGAACAGATCCTGGGTCACTTTCAGACCTTGCATTTTTACATACAATCCATTCACATATGTTCCATACTCTAAGGAGACAGATCAGGGTTAGTAACAGCAGTGCCCCATCTCGGATTTGAGCCTGCAACCTTCTGGTTACCCACCCCGCTGCCTCAGCTCTGAACCTCTCCGCTGTCCCATTCAGTATTCCCCTATGTGGCATTCCTCTGTGATGAAAACAAGAGCTCTATGGTCCCTTCGCTCTTGGTTGGATGTTATTTTTCTTCTGAGTTTCTTGGAGCTGGGCTCTCATTGTGCCACGTGCAATCTCATCACGCTTAAAGAGAGAGAAAGACAAAACCATGCTGGATGTGAGAGTGAGACCAGCCCTGAGGGCATCTCTCCTGGCTCTGAGTCCCAGCGCCAGAAATGTGTGAAGACGTGTGGAAATTATCAGAGAATCAGAAAGGGGAGTTTAGTAGTGCCATACTGTGACCCCTCACACGTAATCCCTTTAACGTATGAAATTACATCTGCGATCACACCGCAATCTAACATCACAACCTGAGGGCACCTGATTTCACTCTGGAGTGTGGCTGGATAGTGCGGCATCCTTTCTGTGTGTTTACTCTGACGGTTAAAAAGTCTTACCTTTCATCACAATCACTCACAGATAACAGCTCACAGTGCAGCTTGTTCTGCTTACTGGAGAGTTTTGAATTTAAACGCATTCTTTGAAAGTGTTTTTGGCTGGCAATCAGAACGGAGCTGATTGAAATTTTTCAAAATTGTAGCAATCAAACTAATGGCTCTTTTCTTCTACCTTCAGCTCGGTGCTCTGCCTTGTTCACAACACTGCTTTGTGACAAGAGTCCAATCCC
The DNA here is from genome assembly GCA_019176425.1 of Megalops atlanticus. Taxonomy (NCBI): domain Eukaryota; kingdom Metazoa; phylum Chordata; class Actinopteri; order Elopiformes; family Megalopidae; genus Megalops; species Megalops atlanticus. The sequence continues at coordinate 1,990,097 of CM032878.1, forward strand.
TCCATTAATCAGAGGCAAGGTCCATTGCTTCATATTTGACCACGCAACATTAAAATAACAACCAAGGTTCTTGCCATCACAGCGTTGATTTGAAAGCCATATTCGCACCTGTGAACACAAGCGTGCTGTGGGGAGCCAGGGGAATCTGTTCACAGCAGAGGCTGCACCGGTTATCCGATCTGCATATCATCCGGACGGGCTGACGGGTGAGCATTCACGATTAGATTCATGCAGCCATACATTAAAAGCTCTCCCCAATTCCCCCTCTGAACAGGTGCCAGTGAGCAGGCAGATCTGTGTAAATGACTCACAGAGATCAGCTCAGGACTGTGCGCTGTGCAGAGTGCAGAAGTAACACAGCACTCTTCAGCTCTGTAAACACAGACAAGTGGCACAGCGGCGTCACAAAAACACGCTCATTTACCCAGGAGGCAGTGGGGCTGAGTGCCAGCCGGAGGGGCAGGTGGGCACGGAGCTGGCACCGAGGCTGACGCATCTGACCTTTAACAGGGTGCCTCGCACCTGCCTCCCAGCACGGCCAATCAGCTGACAGCAAGCGGTATCGGCTTTCTCTAAAAAAGACTGAAGACAAAATGGCAGTAAGATTATTTAATCCCTGCCAAACCTTGGGGTGCCCCTAGCCTTCTGTTATATGCACTACAGAGTGCCACACATTCTTAGAGTACGACTCATCAGGCAATGGGGTTGGGTTTCATCTTACTACAAAAAAACTAAGTAAAAAAACATAAATGTACACAGAGAAACAGACATCAGCAATCAGGTATGACCTGTATTATATATTAATTGCCTCAATAAATGCTAAGATCACACAAAGAGGACATCAGCTGGCAGTTCGACAGCAATGGATAAACTGTAAATTTACTGAGACACTGAGGTAGTTAGCTGTTAGAGCTCGGTCTCCCAGCAGCTTTTGAGGTGAGTAAATGCTATGTCACAGTGTCTGTTGAGGTTGTCAGTGTTTGCTTAAGCCACCTGACAGAAACAACAGAAAACAAACAGGAAGCTTAGAGTGCAACACCTGTAATGAAACAGACTGGGATCCAAGTGCGAAACAGAAACAAAAAGGCAGAAAACAAACAGGAAGCAAACCAGAATCCAAAACACAAGAGCAAGGTGGAATTCCAAATCTAGTACAGACTCAGAGAGACAATACCTCACAATGAGGTAACAAAAATCCTCAGCTTCATCTTTTGGACCAGGCTGAGTGGGGCGTGGCTTCATCAGACTCTGGCTGACTGGGAGCAGGTGTGACAACACCCATGATCCTCAGCTTCATCTTTTGGACCTACTTCATCAGACTCACCGATGAGATACGAGTGTTTGGTGTGCATGTGTTTCAGTGGACAGAGAGGGCCAGATGGGACCTTAGTGATATACTGTACCACTGCACAAAGCACTTCTCATATTATTCGAGCTCCAATATTAAGCAATATTATTGTATAAGGAAACAATATTTTTCAGTGTGAAGCTCAATTTTTATGGCACACAAACAATGATGTGTTTACAGGGCATATGTAGCTTTGTCAGTATAAGTCAGTGAAGTTGCACAGTGTCAATGTAATCTAACAGACCGGATGACTTCATCAGGGGCAGAGCTTGACCCAGCTCACTTTTCCTGTCTCAGGGCACTCACCCCTCCTTCCCCCACCCCGAAACTCCATGGCAGGTAACCATAATGACTTTTGCTTTTATCTGATTAAAACTATGTGGCAGCAGTGACGGTTCTGCATCGAAATGAAACAGATCCTGGATCAGCGCATGAGGCGGGGACTCAAAGCAGGAATCAAAACACCCACAAGGACTCTTGCTGATTGGGGAATGACTGTTCTGCCTCTCTGTGAGTGAGTGTGTTCTAAGGGCCACAGTAGCCATGACGTCCATTAAGCTCTGAAAAGCAAAGCGAACAGGGATAAAGCTGTCCTCGGACAGCTAATGCATGCTGTGTGTTGGCTCTGAGGAGTGTTTGCGTGAGGCACTAATGGGGTTTTGCTCCGTGCACCCCTGGCCAAATGAATCACCGTTACTCTGGAGAGACAGCACTGAATCCAGGGGAAAAGAACGAGCAACCACTGCCTTTTACAAAAAAATATCATCCTTTATTTTCACGATTATTAAAAAAAAAAACTGTCAATGTTTGAGTTTCCCCTTTGGGGAGTGGCACATGGACTAAAATTGTTCTTCTGTTTCGTTTTCTCTTGGGCTTTGCTGGAAGCAGCAGAATAAACAGATGAATGAATGACTTATAAAAACTGAGATCTCTGTCTTAGACTTCAGGAAGGACTGGGTGGGAACACAAGAGCTACAATAACACTGGCACAGAACGGGCACAATTACAGTGTGTTTGCATCAAGATGATATGTAGTGTTACAATCAAAGCATGTAACATTAACAACACTGAGCCTGATTTATCTGTAAGGCCAACACACTTACACACATCCATCATACAAAAGGGAATGACAAGGCTGCAAAAGCAACATTACTTCCAATCATAGTGTTTATATGTGTCAAACAAGGTTCAATAGGAGGCTAACATTATCTTCCATTGTATTAACACAGTACTAGTGTCCAGATGGAGCACAATACAAGAAATTGAATCAATGGTAAGTGCCAGGTAGGTAAATAGATAGGAATATTCCGAAATGGTTGACTGTATCAGGCGGGAGACTGCTCTTTAAAACCAGCTTGCAAATATCCATGAGAGATGTAGTCAGGCTGGCAGCCGCAGAAACTGCCGATAACATGAATACCAACAGATTCTGAAGGGTAGGACTCGAGAGATGGAAAAGGCCGGTTTCTGAAATGCTACAGAACGGACTGGGTCTGGAGCTGCCAAGGGGAATAAAGATACAAAACCACACGGAAATAACAGCAGTCACTGAGAGCATGCCTGACAGCCCGGCAGCTGGTTCTGTGTTTAGGAAGCCACCCCTAAATTTAGCCTCCGAGGAGAACTGATGCATCAGCTCTGTTCTGTATTCAGAGAATATTTAAAGAGAGTTATGAGTCAGCATATGCTGTGTCTACATCCGTATCAAAATAGCACAGGTATCTACACCGTATAATTGATCCAATTTTGAGGGCGTTGTGATGGTCACAGAGCAAAGGGAGTTCTTGGCTTGAATGTCAGGGGCTTTGACAACCTGCCTTCCTCAGATAGACAGCTCTGTGCCCTTTTCATTGAGGCAAAGCTAAGATATCTGGGAGGGAAAATGGTGAATTTACGGACAATTCAGCAGTTGGCGAAGGTACTTCCAAATGCAGCCCAGTTCATTCAGAGTTCTAATTTGGAGGCTTTACCTCTGAAATTCTCAGGAAATTGAGTCTGTGGGAGTGTGTTACACACCCACTCCCCTCCTCTATCCTAATGACTCCTCCCCCATCCCACCTGCCATCCTTCCGCCCACAGTCACCCCTACCACCCCCCACCCCCCCCCTAACCTGCCCCCACAGAGCAGAGGGAACACCCCCACCACTTCTCACCCCCTCCTCCCCTGTCTCTTATCCAATCAGGTTATGACAGGATTAAATAATGGCTGCTTTCTCTCAGTGTGACAAAGAGGCAGTCGGATGAAAACAGGGCTCTTTCCCTTCGGCTCGGAGGAATATTCCCACAGCTCAGTGGCGGGTTACCCCACCCCAGTGCCTGAGGGTCAACGTTTAGGGGCCGAAAGTGGGCACCAAAATGGTCAGCCACTCAGCTCACAACCTCCCCTCTTCACTTCCCGTGACAGAATACCATCAGGAAGTCCTCCCACTGCCAGGGAGACAGACCTGGTCATTATAACAACAGAGGGACATCTTCATTCACGATGTAGGTTTTACTGCCTCGGTATGTGTGCACAGATTACAGCTCCACCAGCTCTTTTATTATTACATTTTACACAGAGTTATAATATAACCATAAACACTGGGTCATGCTTTTCATAAGCCAAGCAGCTGCATTAAAATAATAAAAGCACAGAGACGCATCAGAGCCCCTGTATCCCTGTCAAACCACTGACCCCACGACTCCTGTAAAGAGCAGTGGGGAGGTGAAGCTTTGGGGGAATTTCAGAGGGACACACAGCAGCACAAAGCAGCCTGTTACCTCCATTAACACCATGCCCATTCCTCCCCCACAAATAAACTCACATATAATCAATCACTCTTAGAATTCAGTGACCTTCAATGTCATTTTCTCTCACCTGTACGTTCCTCCATCACCCTCATTACCTCTTTCCTTGTGCGTTACATTTAGGGTTGTGCAGAGGAAACATTACATGTGCTCACAATTGTACCTGTCCCCTCAGCTAAGATACACAAAGAGTAAGTATTTCTACTTGGAAAGAAAAATAAATGACCAGGTGTGACAAACCAGAAGCATGTATAAAAATCATAATTCCATGGATACACTACCAGAAAAAAACACTATAGTGAGAGAACTGACTAGGGAGAACCATTTTCACATCAAATATAATTAAATTCTATTTATTTCTATTGATTTTTTTCAAAATCAAATGCGTATAGCAAATACGATAAACAGCAATAATTGTTTATGGAAACAAATTGGCTGGAAATTATTTCTCTGACTTTTAAAAGCATGAGGAGGTTCTGCCAATTAAGATATTTAAAAGCCAGGTGCTTCATTTGTGTATCTTCACCTTTAGACTGAAACTGCACCCTGAAGACAGGGGTTCACATTTCATGACAGGGGCAAGAGCTTCATTATCTTACTCTCAAACTGCTGCACACTGCTGGTCAGCTGAGAGCACTGCTCAGTCGTGATTGGGTGAAGCTTTCCAGCAGGACTGTTTCCACCTCATCAGCGATTACGCAGGAAGTACACAAAAATGACAGTGGAAGTGATACTGATGAAAGCACTCTGTAAATTAGCCAGCTGGCTATCTAAGTGCAAAAACGACAGAATCAATGCCGTTCGGTGACATTTGAGAAGAATTTCTTTACTGAGTAATGCAATTAAATCTTGACAATGAAAATAACATCACCCAAGAGATCTCCCATTTCCTAACAGGTTCTGTTCTGACACACCTTGCAATGTCTCTGCTCCCCAAACACATTTTTTTCAAAGCAAAAGCTGCACTGTAACAGAGAAGGCTCATTAGCTTTGCGATAGTATCTTCAATTGGAAAACTAGGCTGTACTACAGGAATATGAAATGAGGACTTTGAAATGAAATTGAATTAAGTTAAAAGAGGAACTGTTGAATATGCAAACAAAGTTTCAGTCCTTTCAGCCTATTAGTATCTATACAAATGAGCTAGCCAGGCAGGTTAGTTTGCAAACATTTGCATTACCACTGCATAAATCAGCTAAAACATAAAACCAAAAATCTGGCAACCTTTTTATGTGTTTAGTAGATGCAAACTCAGCCAGGTTTGCTGATTTCTAGGTTTATAACTACAGACCTTTTCTTACACTGCACACCAAGCTAAACAACTAGCTATTGCTGCTCAGTATAAGGACTAGTTGCACCAGCATGCTAGTTAAGGGTGTAAATGGCTGTTTTTACAGAGACAAGGAACCTGTGGACACATCTGTAATCTGGGAGATTGCAAATTTTTCAAAAATTCAAAATGCAAGAAGGAACCTGTGATCCCAAAATGAGCTATCCTGGCCGGCGGAGCTACCAAAGAGCTGATAACAAATAAAAAAATTTGCACATTACACCATGAAGTCCTCAGCAGAAAGCTCCTTTAAGAGGTTAAATTATCTGCTGCAAAATGAGCATGTGGGTTTCACAGCTGTGGATTGAGAGAACTGTGTGCAGTTAGCAGTTTTTCCAGGGGAAGTTGTTCACATAACTGCTATTAGCGTTGCGATGGGGCGGAGTGGAACAGATGTCTACCTGTGCAAAGCAGTGTGAGAAAAGAGCCGCAGTGAATGAACAGGGAGAGTATGTGGGAAGAGAGCTGTGATTTAATATCCCCTGCTGGTAGCATGCGATGCCAGGTGAGCCGCAGGTCAAGGGTCAGCTGATACCCCCCCACACCCACAGGCTGGGGTTTGCACTTCATCACTTCATTTCAAAAGACATCACTCTGGAGGTGGTAGCGGGGCTCACCTGGTCTGTTGCACTTCACTTCTTGTTCACCTGCGTCTGCGTACAAAAGCAATCAAAATGGTGGACAGGATTTTGCTTTTGTACTGTTGAACAGGTGGGGCACAGGGGGTTCTGTTATTTGAGGTGTGTTCTGTAACTGGCTGAGCTCTGAGAATGCAGCGCTTAGCCACACTTGTAGCATGCACCGGTGATGCCAGCCCCTGCAGGGAGGTGTCACGGAGCACTCCCACCTTACCTGACACAGTGAAAGAGGACTCCCCAAAACTGTGGGATGGGTGGAGTAAGGGGTTGAAGATGGGGGCGTGGCTTAGTGACAGGCCATACTCATATTCAAAATGAGACCTCTGTACTAACTGTCCACTGGAATGGCCAATGCACCCAGCGCTGAGAGCCCCAGGACAGGCTTCCCAGCAGGGTGACTCTGCAGGCAGGTCCAGCACCTCAGTATGGCACACAGGTATTCCCAGCATGACTTAGCGAGCTTTTATTTTATTTTATTTCACTTTATTTTATTTTATTTTTCCAAAGCCTGGCACTGCAAGCCTGGTCAGGGCAGATTGGACCAGTGTGGCCAGGAGCCAGCTGGCTGGTCCATTCTCTTACCAGGTTGCCATTGTGTATTAATAATCCCCCCAAACCTCTTATATGCAGAGAGAGCAGGGGGGGTCAGTCAGCCAGTACTCTGTCATGTCTCTCTCACACAGGCAACCCTGTCACAATCTAGCAGTCACCTCTCTTAGCCTAGTATGGGCAAACCTGTCCCAAACCAGTACAGAGTCACCTCTCTCAGAAAAACCTGTCTAATCAAGCTCAGAGTCACCTTACATAGTAGCCTTACATAGACTTTGTCAGGCTAGCACAGAGTTGATTGCTCAGGCTACCAAACCAGAACATGTCAGGCCAGCACAGAGTCAACTGTTCAGTCTAGCAGACTGGACTGTGTCAGGCTAGCACAGACTTGAATGTTTAGTCTAGCAGACTAGATTGTGTCAGGCTAGAAGCCTGTTTCAATCCAGCAAGGGGGATGTTTGACCCATATAACCTGCATCAGACAGTGGAATGTGCATTGCACACGTGCCCATGTCAGGACAGTGGTGTTAAGACTGGAAGACACGATGAGGGAATTTGCCTCAGGGGAAAATTCACACCTAATTTACTGATCTAAAAAAAGAGAACACAATTTGAAGTTTTATGTGGAAAAACTGACAGTGACATTATCACACCAGGGTTGAATTAAAACATTCAAACCAAGATGACTGCAGAGGATTAAAAATGAAGTGAATAAATCTGTGATTTTTGTGCATCAAAAATGTGCGTAGCATGAAAGGATTCGGGTTCAGCTGAAAGTAAACCACTCAAACAGGGCACCAAGCAGGGTCTCCAAAAATGACATTTTTGCTTTTACTCGCTGATGAATGAGTTTATCACACTGGAGCCTGGCACATAGTGGGACTGCATTCTGCTCCAAGCCTGCAGGTACTCCAGAGAAATGAAGGCAAAAGGCAAGAGAACTGTGCTTAATCAAAAGCTTACAATGTGAAACCAGCTGAATTCTGGTCTGGCTGTTGCAGCAAGTACTTACCACAAATGAACCTGAATTTTCTTGCAAATGAAAGCAAACTCAACTGCATTTTCCTAGATTTAAATGCAGCAAACCTGGACTGGATAAAAAAACAGCACATTCTCAGTGGGACGTGGGAGGTTCCCAGCATAGCTGTGTCTAGCACAGTTTCTGTGACAGTCTAGCACAGAGCAGAGTGTCAGTTTATTACAGAGCCACTGTCGCGGTCCTCAGAGGCCTGTCTTATTCCAGCTGGAAAAGCTAACTGCCAAAAAACCCTTTTCCAGTCTGCCAATACATCTTCCATCCAAATATTTGATTAATAACTTATATTTTCTATCAGATGTGTTTTTCCCAGTTAGGACACAGTCAAGGAATCCAATACCTGGTGGGTTACTATTAAATTCAATTTTAACCCTTTGTGTATTAAACATGAATCTGAATGCTGAATGCTATGAAGAACATTTTTTACAAATCATTAAAAATGTACCACCAACAGAAATGCCTGAAGCCTGAAGGACCTCAGGGATTTAAGTACATGGTGGCCTACCCATCAGTATGATTAATAACTCAAAAAGCTAACAGTATACAAAGATAATACACAGTTCTCTGCTTAGGTCCTGTTGATTTCCTTTCTTCCTTCATAGCAACACAGTCTGCATAGGGTTAATATGATGAGTAATATAAAATTACAGCTCAAATACCTGTCTGTTCCCTGTTCCAATTACAAAGAGCTCATAGGACCCACAAGGGAGATCTTAAGACATTTTTATTTTATTTTATTTTATTTTATTTTTATTACCTCAGCCGTTCCAGTTGCAACTCAATAGTGTCACCTCTCTGGTTTTACTACCTGTAATTCCATCTCTGTGCAAGCACGCCAGTAAAAGTTTATTGCACCTTTTAAATTACTGGCTCCTCTACAAGTTAGGGTTGTTCCAGTCATAAATACATTAAAGAAGAGGAGCAAAAGTCATAACGCAGCATTGTAAAATTAACAGGAGAGGCTTTGGGTGCAGGCAGTGGAGGGTTGGGGGATCCGCGCTAAATTAAGAGGTGCAGGTCACCAGGTTACCATGTCAACTGATGAGCCATGTCTCCGCAACAGTCTTTTGCTTTTGACTTCCGGTCCCGAGTCACCCTCACCTCATATCCGAAACCAGTCCTTCTGAAACCTGAGACTCACGAAGGCCACTTCTTTGATTGTCCACACAGAGCCAATGACAGAATTAGTGTCAACATTCAGAAATCTTAAACCGTTTCCAAAATGAATCGGGCATTGCTTATGTCAAAGCCAAGTAATCGAGTAGTTTTCATGTCAGTGCAATTTCATGTGCAGCAGTTAGCATTATATGTCTTAACTGAGAAGCACTGTTCAGTCCTTTTCACCAGTAAACTCAGGTGTGCATTGACTGAAAGGTATCTTCACTATGCAGGAGGCAAACATTAATGAGCTGTAACTCCTGCAGTCTGCAGACTGGGCCCGGTACATCCAGAGCCTCCTTCAACCCGTGACCAGGGATGCGTTTAGTCTGCTGTTCCAGACGGCAAGAATGCCCTCGGCTTTAAATCTCCAAACAGATGAGTGTCTGACCACAGAGAGAAGAAGCAGCAGGGAAGACAAAAGACGACTCCTACACCTCCTGCAAAAGCTTGTAAAGTTTGTGCCCAGGAGAAGGTTATTATAAGTTCATTATGAGTACATTATGTACTGTCCAATATTATGCAGAAATGTATTGAAATAAAGACAATTGTTTCAATTTCCTTGTATAATTTTGCATTTATTACAGGAACCATGTCTCTGTGGAGGTTATTTTGCAATGTTATTCAAATAATGGTAGGAGATGGGAGATAGTGGCTAAAAAACAACAAATGCAAAAAACAGAGGCAGAGATAGCTGAAACACATAAATAAAACCAAACATTTTGAAAATGTCACTTTCCCTCTTTAAAAAATTGAAAAGCAGAGGCCTGATGCCTCCAGCGTCTCAGGTTGCCACCAAATGTCCTCCTCATAAAGCTTACATAGGTATGTGAATAATAAATTATTGATCTTGCTGTCCTTTTTCTCTCTTTTTGCAGACATGAGATCCTTGTTTATTGAGGGGGGTGATCCCACAGGACCGTCTATTCTCTGGTCAGCCAGCGGGCTGCTGCACTCATGTCATGCATCATGCTTCCATAGCTCTGAGACAGATACGAGTGTGTGTGCACGGGGGGGGCAGAGATGGGGGTCTCAGCTGACAAGCTAATGGCTTTCTAACTTGGGCTGACAGGAAATGGCTCAAAACATCTGGGGAGGGTTTGCAATCCCAGCCAGAAAACAAGATCACTTTGAACTTCACCTCCAGAAGCTGTCACCTGTCCTAAATCCTGATGCTAAAGCAGTGTTGCAAAGCATTGTGGGTACGTAAACACTATGTCCAGGAGTGGCTTGAAAAATCACAATGATACCGTAATCAGCTACTTCACTCAGAACTGCTGCTTTATTCAGAACCATTGTTTGGAGCATTGCAGCTTTTCAAACACAACTTATTCCGCCTGGCAAACGAATACCTGCTGTGCGTTCACCTGTGTGCCTGTCACCTGGGTGCGTCACCAGCCCTATGCACGTGCTTGCGCGTGAGGCTGACGCTGTCCAAGGTCCTGAGGGTTTCCTGCATTTTGGGAAACAGCAGGACCCTCTGACAGCACCGAAAGAGTGGGACCAGCCCTCTCTGCCCCCATACCATCTCAGCCACTGGCACAAGATAGCCAGCCATGAGACTCATTTGGTAGTTAGCCCCATAGCTGGCTGACTAATAACGTTATCGCAATGAACATCAGATGGTAAATTTAAATATGGTATGTTGACAGTAACGATGTAATTTATAGATGCATAGATAACCTACCCTACTCTGCCAAGCTAGCTATGAGTTACACAACAAAATGATTGGTTACCTTGCTATCACACACGGGACCTTTTTTTTTTGAGTTGCAAAAAAACTGCTGAAAAAACAACCATAAACCAACCAGCTTCACTTGCCATTTCAACATAAACATTATTCATTTGTAAGCATGGTATGTTATTAAGATTACTGTTACAGCCAATATGTCAGTATGTAAGTCCATACACTGAAATTGTTGATTATGCAAAAATGGCTTCAAAAGTAGCCTGCAATGCTTTGATGGGGATAGTTTTTCACTATACTATATTCCTCTTGGTGGTACTTTTTTAGTGAAACCTCGAGCCAACTAGCTCACCATTTAACTAATTACAGAACAAAACTAAACGTGTTTATTTTGTGGATTAAGTGCCTAAGACTCCATATTCCTCTGTATCTTCTGGAGAATCATTTCTCCAGCCTTTCAGTCAATCATTATTTAGTTTAAAGCCTCTTTAGCAAAAGATGGCTCAAATTCTTATACCAGCCCTAATATTATTGTCATCCTCCTGGTTTACATACAGTATGAAGCCTCATTTTAATTTTAGCATGGTCACCAAGCGATGGAGGCTGTCCGCCCTCCACACTGACACCTGCATCTCCATAACAACCCCCTGTGAGGCTCGACCTCCCGTGTCCACTGCCAGCGTCAGGTGACACTCCCTCCCCACTGTGACAGTTCAGTGCTGGGCACGACCTGGCCCTCAAACTGTTCGTCTGCGAAATGGAACGTCCTCAGATCTGTTTCAACGGCTCAGACTTCCTGTTCCCAGCGAACTTCCTGTTCCCAGCGCTGGTGTCGTGCTACAGCACAGGTACAGGTCTTATCTCAGGATCCGACAGTGACCGATCCGTCCTGAGGCTGGCGGGACGAGGAGGCTGGGGCGGCGGTTACCCCGAAATTATCTGCCAAAAGACGGAACACCCTCGCCTTCCTCACCGAAAAGGGCACAGCTCAAACCGGGACGCTCCGGTCCTTCACCTGGTCTAAGGGATTAAATGACTTTCGCTTTACAGAAACTACAGCTGAGACAGCGCACCATCCACCACCTCCAGCCCGTCACAGGCTGGCCACCCTCGCAGGGCAACAGCCAGAGGGAGACAGAGGCTGCTGTTCCTGCTGCCAGCGCTGGCTACCGCTTCTCATTCCTGCCACAGCATGTACAGAGTGTCCTCAGTCCCCCGGCGTGTCACCAGCCCCAACAAAGAGCCAGTGTCTCTCGCTGCCCTGGTCTAAGACTCCTTTATTCTGCTGTGAGTCATGGTGCCATAACGCCCAAGTCACCACACAGAGTCACGACAGGAGTCAGAGCAACATACTGTGCCACTGTTTTCCAATGCATCTATATCACTTCATCACACAGAATGGAAACACTCTGTGCCAATGCACATAGTCTTACTTCATCACACAATCAGAGCAGCCCTATACACTACTGTGTATATCATTACATTACATAGAAACAAGAAGGTTATTACTGTATACTTCAGTCTGTACATACCTGTTACATCACAGAATCACAGTAACCGTATACACCCATGTATATATTCCTATTACATCACAGAATCAGAGTAACCTTACACACCAGTGTGTATACTCCTGTTACATCAGAGACCCAGCCCAACCTCACACATCACAGTGCTCTGATTACACTGCACAGAGTTGGAGTAATGTTCCTGTACACACTGATGTATGCATATCTGTTACATCACAGACTCACGCTAAGCACCAGTGTATACAGCATGTTCTTATTTCTGAGATTCATACTGGATTTGTCACCCTGGGAGGTGATTCAATCTATGACAAAGTGTTTAGCCATAGGCGCACATAAGAAGAAGAAAGAGGAATTTAATTTTAAGAGTTTTTTTTTGGCAGTTACACAACCGGTCTTTTCAGATTGAGGAAAACTAAAATGGTTGTGTAAGCTCTAAAAAGTCATGCTGTCTTCATGCTTTGATCTAGATTGACCTGGACTGATACTGCGTCTGATGTTTCAGCCACACAAATCTGCAGCATTTTTAATTTGAATAGATGGCCATATTGGACTGCTTTTTTGTGAGTAATAATGCAAAGAACACGTTAATTTTCAGACTTCTGGTTTAGAGATATGATGATATTAAATGTGGTCATCACGATAATACAGGTGCAATGGTGAATCGAAAACTCACCTTTACATAGGCATGACTCACGCTTAATTATGATTTATGAGGGAGAGAGAAAGTGTATGTTTCATGCTCTGATGATGAGCCAGGAATGTGTCCAGCCCCTTCATCTGTTGGAGAGGCCACTCGAAATCCCAAATGGCCTTTTCTGATAGGTAAACAACCCATAGCTGAAATACTTTCCAATGTGCTGAAAAGTTGGGACATTATTGGCGGACCTCAATATTTATAACAACTGGGATTACTCCAGGGTGTGTTAGCTGTGCTCTTGGTGCACAGGACGGCCAGCTTTAGTGGAAAAATAAAAATATCGATCTGACTCCCTTCCATACGGTACAGTTGTCCTTGAATACCCCGGCTCATTAACTATGAGCTCAAAGTTATAAAGAGAATGCTGTGAGTTCTTAGCCATGCAAAAAATCCAATACTGGAAAACACAACCATCTCATTTACTTTTGGCTTCCAACTGATTTCTGTTAAGAGAGGACAGAAAAAACAGCAACAATAGAGATATCCATACACACAGCAGTATATAGTCTACCTATGGCCTGTAGTCCTGCAGAGCCCCTTTGAAATCGGTAAAGATTTTACTCCAGACAGATCAGCCTGGGCTTTCACCTCATCCCTTTACAAATAAGGAATACCAAAACACTGCAAATCAAATGCCATGTATTGGTCACTATACAACAAATGAGTTCACTTCAGTTGCAGGGCTATCCAATCAGTCTATATGATATAAACAGCCGTTATTAAAACGTAATTAACAAGTCAATACGCGACATTGTTTTAGATGTCTGTTCTTTTAACATCTTTCATTGCACGCCCACGGATAGGCTATATATATGCAACTTTAATTCCAGATTATGTTTACACCTGTAAGTAGTTATATTGACCTGTTCTCGTGACGATCGATGTCGTCTTTCGAATTTCTAACTAACAGTAACACTTTCAATGAACTCTCCTTTACGAAGTCCGGCGATGGCAGTAAAAGTGCGCGGGCTCCCCCTACCGTTCTATTAAAAAAATACGATTCATCGACGGTACATGGAGTAATCTCCTCACGTTCAGTTTTACCCACAAACTCACAGGCAGCTTTATGTAGTAATAAAAGACAGAGCATAACAACTGTAACCAATTAAACAAATCACATTGCACCAAATAACTTTAACTTGTTTTGTTACATAATTATAGGAAGGATACTCGGATGTAGAACGCTACTCTACTAACCTTAATACATAGTATGTAAACGCTTTCTGAACTGCACTTTGCACACAAAGGCTATGGGATATGTACTCGCATTGATTGTTTGGGCTTATGATGCAGTGTTATATAGCACACTTCAACGAATGAAAACTTCAATCGGTTTGCCATGTATGTAAAATGTGCTAGAACGGTGCCCGCTGAGTTACTGATGCAGTTTACAGTATGACATGACGAGAATATATAAACTTACTACAGTGCGGTACTATCCTCGTAAAACGCTGTAGCAGAACTTTGCAGTAATATGGGATGCAATATTTTGAAGAAACATTCGTACGCGTAAATCCTCTTTGGAGCAATTTCTGAGTTCATAGGCGCTATTAAAAATCAACGTGAATTCCGTGCTGAGGGTGCTCTGTAGCCTACGTGCCTTGATTTTTTGCTGACTTATTGATCACGGCGCATGCACGCAACGGACCGTTTGATTTTCTAGACGGCGAGTGTTTATTTCTCCCCGGTCGGTGTTGGTAATTCGGTGCCTCCGAGGTCCTCGCTTCAGCTACCACGATCGGACAGGATTCGTGCTGTCAGCGAATGGGGCGCCCGATTTGTGCCGCGCACAACGCGCGTTGCAGCATCACGTCCCCTGCCTCGCGTGCGTGTACCGAGTGAACAGAATAATAACCGTGAAAACTAACAGGAAGAGGCAAACGTGCGCCGCCGTGTCAACTCAAACATAAAATAGGTGAATAAAAACGACTATCCTGTCCACGGATTAATTATTAAATTGGAATTTAAAACCTATGCTCAAATTCTCAGTTTTGTATTGTAACTTAATTTAGATCTATAGTCTTTAGAAACTAAGGGTTCTCTAGTAACACTAGCGCCCAGGGACAATTCGGTGTCGTCGTGGTCAACAGGATCGAACAGTGCGTGGACTGAACACAGATTCCGACTTCTCTCTCCTGGTCTCCTTCCCCAGCTCTCTGCTGTCTGTACAAGCGGTGCATTTTCTCCATGCGACTCTCGCGAAAACAAACGTATAATTTTAATGTGTAACCTCCATTTCACAGCTGGTTTATTAACTTGATATGAAATTTCATTCGAGGAAAGGTTCCGCGATGTAAACCGCTGGGACTGAAATAGAGACCGCCGAGTCGAGCACTTGAGTCGACCCAGGTGGTGAATGCACTTTCAAATACATCAGCGCATTCACATAACTGACCGACAGACATAAAGAGATTTATGCATCTAACCCGTCACCCCAAAGCCACGATGTTGCTTTTCAAATAATACGACGTTGCTCACCGTAATTGTCATTACTGCATAACCTCCAACGCTGAGCTCATATGTGCACAGAAATAAATACGTAGAAATAAACCCACTTATTCGCTGATTCGCTCAAAAACTTCGCATCCCATTAAAACAATACGACAAAACGGCTGATGAAAACACGGGCTTACCTTAAATGTATTCTTCTATATGGCTGGGATCCGAAGTCCCTGATGATTTAGATGGTTAGCGAAAAACTTCGGCTTGTGCGTCTGTGCCCAGTGGTCATGCTGGTAGCCCAATCTTTGATGCGGGATTGCGGATGATTCGGCAGTCCTTCTCATGCTCGAGAGACAGAAATCCTTTTTTTCCGTGGGGTCAGGTTATAACCATCAATGCACACAGAAAGAAACCGGGAGAGCGCGAGGGGATTCGTGGGTAAGAATAAATATCCGATGTGATTGAACGCGATGAGGAGCGGGCGGGACGGGGAGAACGCTGCGCCGCGGAGGAGAAACGGCTCAGGTGGAAAGTGTAGGACGGAGCTCGCCGAAGGTAGGTCTATGGCAGAGTCGCTGAAGAGAACGCGCAAATGAGAGAGACTGGGGGGAGGCGCTGAGATCACAGAGTATTATAAGAGGATGGTTGTGCTAGTCAGTGAGGGGGAGGTACTGGGACACAAAAGTGAATGGGGTAGAAAACGGGTGTGTGTGTCTTTTTTTTTTTTTTTGCGGGTTGTGGACTGGTCGTGAGTTTATTTTGGAATAAAAACATTCTGCGTCCGTAACCCTAAGGGTAAAGCGACGAAATGCGAGACGCTATGCAAATAAACAGAGCGCAGTGGGAGAATGTTGTATAAAATTAATCTCGGGTTGTCATAAACTAATATCCTGAACCAAAACGGATACCGATCTCTAAAAGGAAAGCACGTTTCCCCTGCAGGCGCCCCGCGCGTTAACGCGCTAAAATCAAACGGCGCTTATCCGTTCCGTAAAAAAAAGAGTAGCCCTCTCAATGCCGTCACTCAGCGCCGAGAAAGCCGTTGCTGAAGTAGATTAGAATGCTTCCAGCAGTTTGTATTTGAATAAATAATAAGTAATGTCCATTTAATTTCAGCATATGTACCATTATGACCGCAGATTGCTCATCAGTGACCATCATTAAATATCTTTAATCCATCTATATTATCTGTTTATCTATATTTTTAATCTGGAATTAAAGATTTATTTTCAATTACACTAATAGCTCTATGTTCCCTTTAAGCATTTAAATGCTTTTGTACTTATTCTGTGCTTGTTCAGAGTGGAGGGTTTCAGATGTCCAAGTTTTATGGCCCCAAATTCTTACAATTTAAGAATTAATTTTGTATTTGTAGTCCAACATCTGATATGTTGTTAAATTTCCATTTAACATGAGTTATAAGGACATGAGTGTTTCTACAAATGTTATGCTCCATTATTTCTGCTCACTTTAAGTTGACTGACCTCTCAGTGAACCATCCTACTTTTCTCCTCAGTAGACAGAGCTCTGTACTCAATGTACTGAACCAGGATCATCTCACCCAACCTAAAACCTAACCCCAACCATGCATGAAAGAGATGGGTACTGATCCAGGATCTTAGCTTACGGGCAAAACCAATCTACAGCAAGTGCTTTGGGGAAATAGTACTGTCCAGGGTGCTGACCGTATGTTTCAGTGCCATGATACCCTTGTTATGTATGTTTTACACTGGTTATCTACCTCATTGTGCGTGTTTTTGTAAGTTATGTGTGTTTTTCGTCATTCATGTGAATTGCTGCTGTAACGCTGGAATTTCCCCTTGGAGATAAATAAAGTACTCTATCTATCTATCTATCTATCTATCTATCTATCTATCTATCTATCTATCTATCTATCTAATGCCTCTGTAAAAAGATTAACAGAGAAGTGGTATCAGCTGTTTCTAATCAGGAACTTTGGGCAGGGAGGAGCTCAGTAAAGGCTCCAAATGGGGAGCAGCAGGAGCATGCAACAGGTAGACCACACCACAGGTAGCACATATGACAGGTACAGCACACTAAAGGTAAATCACATAACAGGTAAAGAATGCTAAAGTTAAAGCACACCATGGGTAAAGCACACCACAGGTAAAGAACATTACAGGTAAACCATATGACAGGTAAAGCACACAACAGGTAAAGCCCCACAGGTAGAGCTGTGAGTCAGAGACACAACACTGTGACACAGCACTTATGTTATACAAATATCTGATTGAATTATATATACATTGCACATGCTATCGATCAAATTATAATACACATATCCTTTAATATTAAATTATGTTGACAAATGAGGCATTAGCATGCATTTAGTGACAAAAAATGAATAATCAGAACAACAATTTAAAACATTCTTAAACTGAGCTGTAAATTCCTGGCAAAACATTTGTTTTATTTTCATCCAAGATTAGAAAAGATATTCAGGACCCATGTGAACAGAAACCAGATACTGAGGCAGAGACGCTGGGAAAAGAACAGAGTAGTGTTTTAAAGAGGAGCTCCTTTAGGACGCCATGCGGGATAATAAGAGACAGGAGATTTAATGATAGATATTACATTCAACGGCAAATCTATTACCACACTAGGGAGCTGAAGTTATGTAATTACGGAGTGCTAGAACAGTGTGCTGGCACAGTTTAATATTTACATCAGGAGAAATGAACAAAGGTAATGGTTTTATTTATTTGCAGGCTGTTGCATAAATGTATATGTGTGTTTGATTATAAAATGAGAAAAAAAAAAACTACCATCTGTGGCTGTTCCCATTTCAGCATTATAAATTAAGTCTAAAGGAGTCTAAATTAAGTCTAAAGGAAGCGGTGGATTGGAACCATTAAAAGCAGCTCCTGCATCAAACAGACTCATTGGTAACCTTGACAACGTACCAAGCAATACCTTACAGTATACCTGCAAGGACAGATGTGTGGGGGCATTCTCGGGAGCAGTGGCGGCTGGTGAGCTGGAAACAGGGGAGGCTGAAACATTACCTTTAAATCTATCATTACTTTCAACCTGTTCCCCTTTATCCTTCTTAATTAACAATAAAACAAATAATTCACAGAATAATCGACACCAATCACGTAAATAGAGTAAATGATTATGCTCGCGAAACAGCGCAGATTGTCTGTAGTTTGTGTGCTATTGCGAAAGCTACAGCATGAGATGGTTTAATTAACAAGGATGGTAATTTGAATAAATAAGTGGCAAGTAATCCCAAAGCTTTCTCTTAAATGTTTCACATTATAGCTTTCTTGTGTTACAAAATTCAAATTACAAAACGGAGCTCAATTTATTTAGATCGATCGATACTGAGAATAAACTTTTAGGTTAGGTTGAGTGCAATGAACAATAACATTTAGAACACAGACCTCACAAAAGCTGTGATGCGTCATAAGCATTTAACGTAATTTAAATCAATACATGCCATCCTTGTTAATTAAACAATCTCACGTTGTAGCTTTCGCAAGCACACCAGCTACAGACAATCTGCGCTGTTTCGCGAGCATAATCATTTACTCTATTTACGCGATTGGTGTCGATTATTCTGTGAATTATTTGTTTTATTGTTAATCAAGGTGGATAAAGGGGAACAGGTTGAAAGTAATGATAGATTAAAAGGTAATGTTTCAACCTCACCTGTTTCCAGCTCACCAGCTGCCACTGCTTGGGAGGTAGCTTTAATATGTGTTAGTACTATGTAATAATAGTGTGTGTATACACAGCACTTACACAGTATCCAGCTACAGTAGTTACGCTGCTATTACATATGTATTAGGGCCACTGAATGTAGTAGAACTGAAGAGGTCTTGTAGGTTTGGGTCTCTCTCTCCCTCTCTCTCTCTCTTTCTCTCTCTCATTCTTTCTTTATTCCCCACAGACAGCTGGAGGGATTTACCCTCGGTTGAGACGTTTAACTCCATGTCCTACTCAACCACAGAGCAGTAATTCAATCAGCATTAAGTGCCACATTTATAGGGGAAACCATAAAATTTGGGGGAAGGGGGGATAAATAATAGAGTCTCCCCTGCCGGGGGGGAGGTGAGGGAAATCGGATAGATAGCCCAGGGTGACTTTACCAGGGTGCGAGGCCACTCATGTTGTCATTGGATGAAATTACACCACAATGATTGATGTCAGAGGTTTACTGTACAGATAAATGGCTTTGGCAATGGCAACCCACAGCCAGGAGAGCATGAGAGCATGTGAGAGAGGGAGAGGGGGTGGATCGGTCAGGGTCTGTGCCAGTCTCCTGCAGAGGGACACTGTGACAGTCTTTGTTTTCTAGAGAACCCTTGCTACCTCCACGGTAATGGTGGCGAGGTGAGGAAGATTGGGAAAACATTCCACTAGATTGCTTAAGTGGGCATGAAAACAATAAAAAAAAAACAACAAGATCTCCACAGAGTGGCAGTGCACTTCAGTGTTTAAGAAAGAAATCGTTGGAATTACAGAAAAAGGCCCACTTTGTGGTTCTCTCACGGTTCTTGTTGTACGTGCAGGGATAAAAACATCCAGCAACATCCAAAAGGAAAAGAAGTACAATTACCCAGCATTACATGCAGTTTTGCTTCACTCTCTGAACAAAGGTACAGCAATGCTTGTCACAACTCTCAAAACGGCAGGACAAAATAAAAGGCAGACCATTACAACACCACCAGTACTACTTCTGCTGCCCCACCCTGGCAGGAAGTGACCTCACCACTGCATGGAGCTTTGACCAATCACAGTCTCCCCTGGTGGTGGGAATGAAGCCTTGTGAACATCCAAAGTGGGTGGAGCTATCACATGCTATGATGGACACACTGATTTTAAAGAATCCTAGTGTTTACCTGTGGTGAGGGAGTGCACATTGCTGGTTGAAATGTGGCAGTGATTTACAGTGTATGGCAGATCCAATCAGCACGGGACTCCTGAAGCCCCACTCTCCAAGTTTACTCCCTGTTCTGAGCTGATTGGTATGGGCTCTGAGCTCGTAGTCCGGGCGCATCCAGTGACTCATTCTTTAAAGTTTCCCCAGTAACTTTATTGCTGCGTGTGCGAGTGTTAACAGTCATAATTACATGCTTTGCTTTGGAACATCCCCCAGAACCTGCTCATTGTGTCTGACCTTTCTCATCCCCTCGGTTCCCAGACGCTGCTGTTTACCGTCGCTGCATTTTGCTATTTCTGCATGTCAGCGCTGGAGCGCAGTGCTGCTGTAAACGCACAGCGTGCCTCCTGTGATCCCACTCCGGGCAAACAGAGTCGGGATGCAGGGAAGCGGGGCCTGTTTGCTTTTCTCCAAGTGAGAATTGAACGTCTGTGGAGATGTCGTTAAAGCGAAATGGCTACAGAAGCCCTGCCTTGAGCTTACAGTAGATCATTAAGCTTCGATTTCAATGCGCTTCTTCAGATTAGACTTTATTTTTCCTCTGGCCACAGGGGCTGTTTATAAGGCACACTCTGGGGGGGTTCTTCTGCAATGCTTCCAGTTTCTCTTGCAAGCTGTGTCTGTCATTTCTCTTTCTTTTTGAGCACATCAGTATTTTCCTATGCAGTCGATTTTCTCTCTAACTTTTCAGGGCAGCAGTTTTTTTGAAAACTGTGTGAATGTGTGCGTGTGTACATACATGTGTGTGTGCATGCATGTGTGAGTATGTGTGCATGTGTTTGTGTACATGCATGTGTGTGTGTGCATGTGCGTGTGTATATGTGTGCATGTGTGTGCATATGTGCATGTGTGTATGCGTGAGTATGCACACACATGCACACATATACACACACACATGCACACACACACATGCGTGTGTGTGTGTGTGCATGTGCGTGTGTATATGTGTGCATGTGTGCGCATATGTGCATGTGTGTATGCGTGAGTATGTGTATGTGTGAATGTGAGTGTATGCGTGTGTGTGTGCATGCGTGTGTGTCCTGCGTGTATGCCTGTCATCTTTATTCCATTTCACTTGCTGGAATTGGGGTGGTTTGCTAATTAGCCGTTCTGCTGGGGATGCAGGAGTCATTAGCAGCAGAGAGTGCGTGATTCACCACAGAGGTGCAGAAACCTCAGAGCTGTCACTGAGGCTGAGCTGCACCTCCCATGCTTCAGTGGGTTCCCCGAATGAAGAACTTCACCAAAATGTCTCCATTCCTCCTTTTTATGTCCACTGTGAAAATGAAAGTGCACTATATCCTCATTTTCATATTCATATTATCCATTTACATAACTGAGCCTTCAATGTAGTGTCCCTGGGTCAGTTATTTACTCATGGCTACAGAATCACTGTTGGATCTTATCCCTCAATCTCATACCCACTGTACTGACCGCTCTGAAACAATACATGTGTCCTGACATGATGTTGTGAACACAACTCAGGTGCATTGTGGGTAACACACAAGAAAAAACTAAGCACTGGTGCTAAAGCTTATTTATTGACATGTGGCATGTCAATAAAATTGTTTTACACCTTAAGCTTCGAAAAAAATCAGAGCACAGGTGCTAAAGCTTATTTACTGACATGTGGAAAGATAATAAAATTGTTTTACATCTTAACCACCCGATTAGTTATCATTAATTTTTCATGGTATACCAGCCTGCTCTCAGAACAACATTGGTTTGCACCGGTCTTTAAATGGATGCTGGACAAAATCACTCTTGTCATGTCCTCTCTGTCTACACAGAACTGCCCTGCATTATGACATCACAAGGTAAAGATGTCCAGCATTTCAGGAGCAAACAGACTTCATGCTGCCTGAATCTCCAGTCTTGTTGTCAGCCAGTCTCTGGAGTCAACACTGTAATATGCCTCCATATCTGGGAGTTCTGAGTGAGAAGTGTTCATTCCTCTGGTACTCTCACCTGCAAGGCACTGATTACAGGAGCCATACATCTCTCTGTAATGACTAGCAGCACCCTGAGGAGCCATGAAATGACATTAGCCCACCCTTTCCCCGCCAGTTGTGCCCTGTCACCGAGGACTGTGACACAACTCTGACTCGAACCAGCAACCGCCAGGCTGTAAGGCTCAGTCAGCTCTTAGAGATTGTGAATTTGCTGACTGTGGCACTCCAGACATGTGCTAAGCCAGAAATTAAATTACTTTGCTTAATTTAACAGCTTTGTAGGGTCAAATCAACAGCTTTAATAAGTGTTGTTATTTTCCAGGTTTGACAAGGGAGCACCCAGTGCAATGACATAACAGTGTTTTTTAAAAGGCACAGTTGTGATATCATTAAAACTGTGAGCATGATTTTCTGTTACTCTGTTATGCTATCACTATACCACTTTTGTACCACATTCTAACACTTTTTGTTAACATCTTGAGAGCATGAATTCAGAATACCCTCCTGTTGAACAGATCCCACATGCAATTACCATGATGTCAGAGTGCTCGAGTGGTTAATGTGATCAATGTGTTTCTCTGTCTCTGTGCTTGTCTGACTTTCTGTACAATTAATTCTGTGGACAGCCGACCCATTGCAGCCCTCCAGGAGTGTCTATTGGCTTTGTGTTCCGAGAACAACAGCATCTTAGGAGAACCCTGTTTCCAGTTCAATACCAGCAAGAGAGGGATTGCTTTCCAAGAAAAAGAAAAAAAATTACACCAACAACAGCAAGGTCTGCTAGAAGAACACTCTGTAACATTGATATAGCTCTCATAAATATTTCATTACTTTTTTTGGATGACTTTTACTGGTGGTTATTTATTTTTTTATTTTCTGATGAGCCAGAAAGATTGCAATATTGCATGCGGGAAAGTAATTCATAGGAAATGTTTTAGGGTTTATATGTTTTTGAAAACTGATTTTTGCCCTGATTGTGTCATAAAATGGTGAGAAATTGAGGAGCTGATCACCACGAACAGCAGCAGTAATGACCCCCGGTGACTGTGGGCCTTGGACAGCAATGCTGTCATTTTATAAAGCGGCAGTACGTTTTGTTTTGAGAGATGTATTTGACCTTTTTGTCATGAGAGACTTTAAACTGTTTGGGTCTCAGGAAACACCACATTACTCTATTCTCTGAGCTTTACCTGCAGAACAGAGCACCTGACTCCCTCACCTGCCTGCAGGTTCCTCTCCTCCGTTACCTCACTGTCCACCCTAAGTCATGTGACTGAAACAGCGGACTCTCGTGCTCTGGAGCCCGGTCTCTGTCACCCGGTAATGCCGAACAGGATGATTTTACCTGTAACATTCTCCGCTTTGGTCACAGCTCTGCTTATGAATGAATTCTGCGTGAGAAAAGGGAGGTGCTGGTTTGTACATGAAGCCCTGTGAGCGTATGCAGATGTTACACCCCTCTGCTCCCTCAGAGAGACACAGAAGCAGGAGCACAGGCTGCAGGAGCGCAGGCTGCAGGAGCACAGCCACAGACGGGCTGCAGGAGCACAGGCTACAGGAGCACAGGCTGCAGGAGCACAGGCTGCAGGAGCACAGCCACAGACAGGCTGCAGGAGCACAGCCACAGAGAGGCTGCAGGAGCACAGCCACAGACAGGCTACAGGAGCACAGGCTGCAGGAGCACAGCCACAGAGAGGCTGCAGGAGCACAGCCACAGACAGGTTGCAGGAGCACAGGCTGCAGGAGCACAGCCACAGACAGGCTACAGGAGCACAGGCTGCAGGAGCACAGCCACAGAGAGGCTGCAGGAGCACAGCCACAGAGAGGCTGCAGGAGCACAGCCACAGACAGGCTGCAGGAACACAGGCTGCAGGAGCTTAAAATGTCATCAAAATGTTGGGATGAGTGTAATCATCAGATAGTTGACAATGAATCCCAGGAAGAATGAATCATTGGATTTGCCTAGTAGATGTCCCATAAAAGCATGGATATATATATATATATATATATATATATATATATATATATGGATAATATAGTACCATAATGGTAATATATGAAGTCAATGCACAACCAAACATTTTCTTTGGGTTTTACTTTTCCCCAGATTTTTTTTCTTAGGTGTATAACAAAGGCCCCTGTCTCTAAATCTCTGCTGCCCCCTGCACATAATTACACATCCATGTGACTTACAGCTCAGGACAGGAGGAGAGACGTCCTGTTCTTAAACTCAATCGACGGTCTACCGACCGCAGCTGTCAAGACAAAACCAAAACAAGGCCCAATCAGGCTGACAAGCTGTGAAAATGGAACTGGAGGTTTTTGGGCTGTCAGCTCCTGCCACTGGTTCAAACCAGCATCTCAGGTCAGGGTCACCATCATTGTGAAACAACAAATTTACAGAATTCTAAATTCAAAAGTCAGGAGGTCCCACACACGTCAGATGAAAATACAGCATATCTCAGTTTTAAATGAATATAAAAAGTGAAAATGTCGGAATTTCCATGTTTAGGTTGATTTTTACCATTGGGTGAGTTTGCCTAGAATTTTCTAAGCACTATGAGTATTAATCTGTTGGCAGTAAAAACACAGGAACATGCATATTTAAACAGCTGTTAAGCTTCAGTTTGTTCATAAAGGGTGCCAACCCTATTTTTCATGTTTAACTCTGGGTCCTACACTCTACATCTGAGCGTGCTGGCTGAGACGCCCTGCGTTTGGGGGAACATCGCGGCCTCCTGGATGAGTCCGTCTGTACCGGGGAGTAATTAGTATGGAGCTCCAGTGCCCCGGCGAAGGCCGATTCTGGGCTCTGTTTGATTTCTGCGAGTAATCGGATTTGACTTGCTTATGCTGGCTCCGGGTAGGAGGTGGCGTTGGAGAAGGCAGCAGAACCGAGCGGCTTGTGGCGGCCTGTCCTTTGCGCCGAGCACGGAGCGAACACTCGCAAAACAGGGACCCTGCAACAGAAGGTGGACGTGAGCTATAATTGATCTGCTGCACCAATTACTGATCTCTGTCAGCACAGGTGCACGCATGCGGGAGAGTAATTATGCTGTCGTTATAATTCACCTCAATCTGACAACGATGTCAGCTCTCTGCTGCCCCACTCACTACTATACTTTACAGCATATTACTTTTGACAAAGGGACAAAAAAGAACTCAACCTACTGGCAATGCTTTGTGGATTTGGCCTTGAGTCTTTTTTTCTGCAGCTGTTTGCTTTTCCTTTTTTATTTTACAAAGGAACAGTTTCGGTTTTGTCAGATGTTGTATTTCCTGGAAGAGAGTAAAGCCTGGCAGGTCCCTAGGCTAACATCAGCATATAGCGGCTTTGTGAGAGAACAAAACAAGACCTTGGAGTTTCATAAGGAAGTAGCCTTCCTCACAGCTATGTGCTAAAATAATCATCTCAGTGACAAAGCTGAACTTACATCTGATTAAATGAAACAGGGCAAAATAATGTTAACATCTTGCATGAAAGAGATCTAATGCACAGGAACACTGAACGCATCAACAGAGAAATCACAGTGGTTCTGTAAAGTATACATACACCTTTTATTTCTTTTCATATCAATGTGTGATACAGCTATACAGCAAGGGATTTGTTTTACAAGATGCAGGATACAGTAAACTTTCATTTAAAAGGAGTGTCATTAAAGGATCCATGTGACGCTGAAATCTACAGGGAACTGAGATGCCATTTTAATTTTGTTTATTAAACCTAACCAGCATCAGTTAGGCATCTCACAGTCTGTGTCTCCTCTATGATTGCCTCCATCCTGTAAAGACAAATTAATCAATTTGCAAAGTTCCCATACCCAAGCTCAGACTAACCTTGAAATGCCAATAATTGCTTGTAGATATGCATCTTTGCATATACACCACATCCAAGTAAATTACAAAAAATACAGTTGCTGTTTGTTTTCTAAATATCACATTAGCCTTTCCATTCATCCTTTCCATGTGAATCTCTGCTGGTCTCACATGAGCCCCACAAATTGACAAGCACTGCCGAGAGACAAACTCCCATGGGGAATGTTGTCTAAACCAAGGCATTGCTTCTTATTTCTAAAAATAACCACCCAAAAAAAAAACGCAACCTTTCCGCAGCTGTCTACGTAACGGTAAAGGAGATTTGACTTGATTATAGTGTCCTGGTATTCCGGTTAGATATCGTCTTTGAATATCTGCTCATACAATGGTATCTTAGACAGAGAGAGAAAACAGAACTTAATCTTTCGCATAGAGAGCATACAGTGATTAGCATATTCATGATATCCACTTTTCCACCTTATCATTGTTTGAATAACCCCAAACCTCCCATACGCTGCTATCCACACTCAAATCTATTTTCATGCCGGAAGATGCAGTGGAAAAAAACTTAAGCTGCTAAGTACATTGAAAGCACTTCGAAAAGGATCAGGACATTTGGCTAAGTAACTTGACTATCAAAGCAAATTCTTTGCTAAATACGTGTCCTGGAGCCCAGACCCTTGAAGAGGGAGCAGATAGCAGCAGAGGCTGTTGTCTTTCCTCAAAGCCGTTTCTGACACCCAGGTTAAATAAATGGCTGTTTTCTGCGAAGCTCCCGGGGGCCACAAGAGTGAGGGAAATTTACAGCGTTAATGAGAAGAAGATTTCACCGGGGACCAAAGACCTTCCTGCTCTGCCCAGTCAGAGAAGCTGAATCGTACAGCTATTTCGTATGCAGCACAGTCATTGCTGTTTGGAAACAAAAGGACACAGAAAATCTGGTTTCCCCCCGTTTTGATTTATTAAGGTTTGAAAGCTAAGCTGTGGCAGGAGGGGGCGGGGTAGCGGTTAAGGGGCCGGGCTCCGACCCTCAAAGCTGCTGGTTCAGTTCCCTGGTGGGGCGCTGTCATTGTGCCCCAGCGAGGTAGGAGAAGGCACTGCCTCAGCTGTACGGGCATACGATCGTTCTTTGTTTTAAAGTGGAAGTCACCCTGCGTTAGGGCGTCACTGAATGAGTCAGAGACGTTGAGACAGGAGCAGAGCAGGATGGTGTCATCTCCCGGCCTGACGTCATGTGGAATAAAAAGTAAGATCCCCTCCCATTGTGACAGACTGAAATGAGCTTCAGAGGGCTGCTGAAACCTGGCCTGTCTCTGTCTGACACGCGTTAATATTCCTAAAACCCAGCGGAAGAGATGATCCCGCATTCAGTACCCCTCTGTCTTCTGCCCCTGCGTACGACTAAAGCCGACAGAGACGATATGTAAAGGGTGATGCAGGCATTTAGTGACATGAAAAACACTGCTGAGCTATTTCTCTCTCAGCCACATGCTGTCTTTACAAGCAGACATCCCTGCACCAAAAAGGAGAACATGTTTGGTTGCTGTCCATATTCATTTATTACTTTTATTTTCCATAAACAATCTATGTATTTACAGTAAATATACATATTCAAGTACAACAAAAATCAATAATTTGGTCTGACAAATAACACCAGTGATCGTAAGAAAAATCCTTGACATTGACTGAACTTTCAGTGCAACACTTTTTTTCACTGCAATCTACTTTTTAAATATATAATTAATGACGAAAATAATGCTGGTTTGGCACTGGAATGCAGCACTTTGTGACTTGTCACATATAAGATGTGTTCTGTTATCAAACCAGGGGCCGGAGGAGACAAACAGAGAAGCAAGCTTCCATTAGCACTGCTCCTTCAGAAGGAACTGATGCAGCTATGTAGCACTCATTGATTTAAGTGTTTATCCAAGGCCATCCGAGCTTACGCTACTCCTGCTTATGACAAATAACACAGCGTGACATTCAGTGAGTAGCATCAGCACACACTGGGTGGCATTGTGGGCCAGTGATGAAGGAATAGCTGAGCAGAAGCTGCTCATTTCCCAGGAGGGACACGACTGCTGCATGAGATACTCTCCACACACTGCCTCAGTACGGCAGCAATCTGCATGAATCAGTAATGCGCGGATCTCTCCCTTATGCCATTCTGCCTGGGAAAATCTTGATTAATAAAATAATGTAAGGTAAAAATATGCTGGTTCATAATTAATAGAACCATGGAGGTTTAAATTATTGGTGAGCTAATGGACCCTCATGTGGATTATGCAAATCGTTTTTTTTTTTCTTCCAAGGGGTCCTGCCAATGGTGGTTAAAATCATGATCAAATATCTATACCGTTTTGTGCATAAACACATAACCAATCAAAGGATAGTTAACTTTCCAGCTTTTACTTGAATAATGAGAATCATTTCACATAAATTGTAACATTTAATAGTAGAATTAAAGCATGTGTTGTCTTTGTCTTTCAACCCGATCTTAGCGTCCCTCTGTTTTTAAAAGGAGCAGCAGACTGCTGCCACCTCCTGCTTCAGAGGGGAACTGCATCAGGAACATTGAATAATGTGAGTGACATTTTGGCTGGCAAATTCCTGGCTGCTAACCATTTCAAACCCCAGAGTGTAACAGGCTGATAACTGTCTAAAATCACAACTTGACCCAGTCATAGCGTACCCCAGCACAGAATGGGAGATAACACACCCAAGAAGAGAAACACAACCCCATTCTACACTGACTGGGACCAGCTCCACACTCTGCCTGGAGTGGGAGTGAAACCACACCAGACCCACAGGCAGAAACACCCTGTACCAGATTACACTGGAGTGGAGGAGAGGAGAGTGATTTACAGGGAAACCTGGGCAGTGTGAGAGAAGCAGGCACCCCAGCCAATCTGCCCACAGAGCCTGGCACAGGCCAGGCAGACATTCATCAGGGCGCCAAGCTAAATTAATAATGTTGTTACCAATTACAACATGCCCAATGCGCTCTGCCTCCACTCCAGAGAGCACCTCGTAATCTCGGACTACCTTTCAGATAACTATCGATCAGCTGAATTAGCGATATTGATTTGTTTTTTACAAGGGACTTCTTGAAATAAAGCTAGCTCCCCGTTTTCAAAGCCAAACGATGTCAGGATTTCAGAGCTCCCTGGAATGGAAGTGAAATCAGAGAGGAATGGAACCTTGGCTGTGTGAGACCACAGCTGATGCATGCACTGTTCTGTGTTTGCTGGCGAGTTAGGTAAATAGTTTATTCAAACACGCACACACACACACACACACACACACACACACACAAATGCACACACACACAAATGCACACACACACACAGGTTCCATAATCCTCAGATGTTCCCACCCACCCCACTACAGGTAAACCCCCCCACCCCCACCCCCCACCCCAGGCATGTCCAGCGTGCCAGAACTGCACACACACTGAAACCCTCAAAAACTCCCAGAAACACACACCCACCCAGCCTGACTGAAACCAGCCGCAACAGACACCCAGACTGTGTCATTTCACATCAGCTCCCATTTTAAGCACCAGGTCAAAGCTCTGTGGACCGATGTCTGCACCTGTTGATCTGTCCTGTGTACCTGTATCTACTTGTCTCCTGTCTTTCTGTTTGGTTTGGGGCAAGCCTCTTTGCCAAGTTATCGAACATCAGAACTGGTTCCAACCTATCCTACCTGGTTAGATTCAAAATTAAATAATGAATTCCTGACTCCCTGCACACACCTGGATTACTCTACTACAGAGCCCCAGCTCAGTGAATGATTCATGGATTTAGGAGGGAGTCTGCTGGATGATGGACATGACTGAACGAACGCTCGTCAGGTGCTTCTCTGTGGTACTGACAGCACCAAAGCATCTCTCTCACACCTCTCAAAGACAGCAGAAGCCCCAGGGACTGAAGCGTGCCCTTACAGCATGCTCTGAGCAAATGAGGGGTCTGAAGCCCAGCTTCAGATGTGGTCCATCTCCCAGTGAACACTGTGAAATGACTAGCATGCTGTACATAACCACACAACACAACCTTAATGCACGGTAAGAAATATTATTAAGAAAAGTGAGAAATATTATTATAATGTTTTAAAACATCCTAAAATCTAAGTTTATGTTTGCACAATGTTTTATATTATTTCTTTTTGTGTTTTGCATAAAAAATCATACATATGTTAAAGGATATCAGTATTTATGTGTGAATATTGCCATATTGAATTTTGCTTATTTCTTGTTTGTTTTTTCCATTCAGTCTGTTGAATATTCAACATGTAGATTGTGGGTGGATTAGTGAAGGAATTAGTGAATGTTACCATCAAAAATTCATCTTTCATTCAAGTCTCTGCTAATTCATAAATGAAATCATATACAAGACCAGACTATTGATAACAATATATGGACTGATTTTCTGAAATAAATTAATAAATAAAGAAAAATGATGAAAACTGAATGAGGATTATGATCCCAGTGCATTAGTCAGTATCTGTGTGCTACTGGGCAGTAGAGATTAGCATTATTGTAAAGTGATCTTTGTGAATTACACAGATGCAATTCTCTCAAAATAATATTGCATTTTTTAAAAATGTGGTGTGGAAGGAGTACTGATGGGTCAGTGCACAGACACACCTTTTTCACACCCTCTCCACATTAAAGAGGTAATCCCTGCCTGTGTGTGCTTTGGGTCATATGCAAATTCACCAATAAAACACCAGAACTGATTTATACTCTTCCTGTTGATGACAGAGGCAGGGATTTGGGTCTGTGTTTGGATTCTTCATTTCCCCTGCTGAAATGTGGCTCTGTGCCATTGCATGTTTGCGTGCCTGCATGGGCGCAGTATTAGGTGTTCAGTGCGGTTGGTTTGGTCAGGGCTGTTCTGGGATATAGCACATCAGTATTCTGTTTCACACTGCAGATGAATTATGGACTCATGCGAATCTCTGTTTTCTGCTTTCTGTCAGCCTTTCCCTCCCTGAAGTCTGCGGGATTGTTTTTTTTTTTGCCTTCTGTTTTGTTTTGTGTTGTTTTGCGAATCCGATTTTATCCGATTTTCCCCGGGCTTTGCACATAAACCCCAGAGAGGTGGGATCACAGAGGGGTGTGCTAATAACTGTTTCATGAATGCTGGAAAAACCGCGCTGACAACACAGAGAGAGAGCCACCCCTCACCCACAGCATGGGCAGAACACATGGAGATACCTGCGCGGCTTCCCCCAGGAGGGAGCGGAGAGAGCAGGGGTGACACCTGCACACAAGCACGTCTCTCACGCTGCTGTTGGACCCTCATCCCCCTCTGACCTCCGCAGCTGAATCTGCGTTTGAGCTCCATTTTGAACTCCATTTTGCAGTACCAGCCATTCCAGCTGATAAATCTGCAGGTTTGCTCCAGCCATGTATCATCTGTTTTTAAAAACACGATGTAAGTCTAAAAGGCATATTCCTAGCTTGCTGGAACAGGAGGCCAGGTCTGCCATAATGGTGCAGAGACTCTCGCCTGGGCTCAATCCAAACTGCCAAGCTGTTTTAAGAGAAAGTGCAGTTCAGTAAGATAAAAAACCCTCCAAGGTTAATCCATCGCTGAATTACAGCACACTGACCCCTGGATTCAATCAAAACTGCAGGGCCATCGCTAAAGGGAGAAAAAAATCAGTGTTGTGATATAGTACCTGAGTCATTTGGGAAGGTTGCCTCGTTGACTGAAGGGCACTTTGTCTTACGATGACAGGGCGGGTTTTGGCTGGATCCAGGTGGTCCCGTGATGAGGTCATTTCACTCATAGCCTGTCATTATCTGCCTTCTCACTGGTGTTCAGTGTACAGCGTGGATCACAGAGCTTCTGTGGGTGGAACACATGAATCAATGAGTTGCATTTATACAGCGTCTTTCAGGGCCTCAGAGGGCTTTACATTGTGGGAGGTGGAGACAGAGGCATTTATCTGAGGGATGACTCCGCATCCAAACTGGCAACCCCGCCAGAACGCCAGGGAGCAGCCCTGCTCTGAGCAGCAAAGGCCGTGGAAGCTTTGATGGACACACAGCGAGTCATGACTTCAGTTTAATGATTCAGCCGAAAAAGAGAGGAGGAGAGATGCCTCAGGGGGATGTGGATATTACCAGGTGTGGTGGATAGCACCAGGACAGGTGGGTGGTGCTAGGTGAGATATCGATGGCCAGGTGAGATTTATATTATCAAGTGAGGTATGTATGATCAGGTGAGTTTTATATTTATATCTTAGATTTATATTGCCAGGTGAAATTTAAAATGCCAGATGAGGTGGATATTGCCAGGTGAGGCATATCGCCAGGTGAGTTTTATATTGCCAGGTGAGATATATATTGCCGGATGTGTTATGTATTGCCAGGTGAGGTGGATATTGCTAGGGTGAGCTATATATTGATAGGTGAGTTGTCTCTTGACAGGTACAGTGAATATTGCTGTATAGCTGTATACAGTACAGCTGCTTCATAAAACCATCAGTAGTGGACCAGCTTCCTCCTATCTGTGTGTTCTTCATCACTGTGTCTGAGACGTACAGATACATAACTAAGTCACTCTCCTGTCAAGGCTGAAACATCTGGATTATCAGAAATAACAAACAGGGAGTCCGGGTGGTTAGGAACAGCAGTGTTTCCTCTGAAGATTCCTCTTTCCTCTTGTAGAAAAGAAGCTCCCTGAAGCTCCCTGTTCTCTGAGCCTCTGAATGTCCCCGGTGTTCCTCAGCACATTAACAGGGCGATTGGCTCTTCGATGGTAATTACATCACTTAATACGTCTTAATAAGACATCACACTGCACTCCGGCCGTAATTAAGAGATCCTGTCTCAGCCAAGTCATATTGTAATCAATTAACCGATCAATGAAAGCAATCTGATTCATTTGTGTTGCTGCATGTCGCATTGACAGCACGGCTTCATCTCCCTGCTCTTCCTCTCCTCTTTCCTGTGAAGAAGAGGCACTATTGATGTCCTATCAAATGATCCAGAAATTCAGTAACACAATCGCTTTTCTTAATGCAGGACATAAATCAGGAGTCACAACCGATGCAGTTGCCATGGCAAAGTTCTTTTTGCCACGGCCTGTCTGTCACAGTGTTGCCGTTCGCCTGTGCCGCACTGAAGCATCTTATTAAGCAGGGCCCTGGCTGTTTGGTTATTTTTATTGACTGCGGGGATCTAGGCCATCGCTCAGTGTTCAGATAAATTGGGCAGCTCGTTTCCACAACCTCTCTCTGAGGCAGTGAGCCTGGAAGTTGCCACACCTAATGGAAAAGAGAGGACAGAAACACTGAGAATGAACTGAGGGAAGCCCCAGCTTACAGGACCTGCTACCCATGCATTTGAGGCCATACCATTCCACCAATAAATGCCCTTAAATTCATTTCAGCCATTATGGATTTTCCTGTTGTAATGAAGGACTGTAATGAAAGTAAAAAATTCAGTAAAATGTTCAGTAAAAAATCAAATTTCAAAAAAACATAATAAAACTAATAATGAGAATAATTAATATCAATGGTGTTGGTAGAAGTAGTAGTAGCATTTGTAGTATTAGTAGTATTTGGACTAGTAATCATAACATTGATATTAATAAAAATATAATTAATGATGGCTGTTATTAATATAAGCTATACATGTATAAATGTATCTGATTGAAAGTTTTTGACTATTTGGGAGCTACCCTAGTACATGTTAGGTACTTTGGTATGGCGCTATACTGGAGTATCCTGTGCATGTCTTCATTCCGAGCCGTGTTTTCAGACAGCACCAAATAATGCATGAGAGAAGCACTCTCTGTGATGGATAAGGTCATGCTAAACGCATGCAGAATACTCTTTAAGAAAAAAGGTCATATTAAACGTGTGCAGAATATCTCAAAGCAGAACATTTGTGAAAAGAATCAGCATCAAATCCACAAAAAAAAAAAAAAAAATTGTGTATTATTTCTCTAAAATGCATGTAAACAGGTATCTATGAATGCATCATCAATACCCATGTAAACAAGTGAGAAAATATTATGGGCAAGCAAGGTCCATTGGTCATGCGTCTTCACATGCGACTCTGAACACCCACAATGCACTTGTCCTTGAATAACACACGCACACAGCAGGCCCTCCTGAGGCAGAGACAGAGGCGATAATCAATAATTCACCAATTGTCTTCAATCAGTATTAATGGTCGTGCCTTTGCCGTGCAGATCAGGGAGGAGGGGGTGTTAATAGGCTGTTTTTGCTTGACAGTCTCTTCAAAGGAAAACCACCACAAACCGGAGAAACTACAGCAGAAGCAGGGAGACAGATATGCACAGACAGCCTTATCCCCAAACAGGTAATACAATCTCTCCCCCACCGACCCATCATTACGGAACTGCTAACATTTGACACTTAATATCTTATTAGGCAAATATATGATGGCGAGTCAGAAAATAGTGTTTGCGCTATTTTCAATTTTTCTTTTGATTTGCGCACAGGACACTTTTTTCTTTTTACGTAATCTATCAAAGATTCACACAGTAATGAGACGATATGCTGTGATATAAATAATCCGTAAAATACTTCACACCTGCAGATGGAACGTAGCCACTTCCAGATTTTGATATGTTGACACTTTGAGCTGAAAGCAAACTAAGATTTGGCATATCTTGTCATTAGCATAAAATAGCATAAACGCAGGATCTGCAGATGTGAGCACAGGATGCTGTCATCTTCCTGTGGATCCTATACGCAGGGGACGCTTACGAGTCAATCAGGCTTTATGGGCTGCCTGCATCCTTTCAGGAGCAAATATACACGTTGTTTACCTCCCCTCCATAGCTCATTACAGACCACATCAGAGTGAAGTAAAAGAGAGTCATTCAATCAAACCATAATATGCTTCATCCTTAACTTTTAGCAAAG
This sequence comes from Megalops atlanticus, assembly GCA_019176425.1. Classification (NCBI taxonomy): domain Eukaryota; kingdom Metazoa; phylum Chordata; class Actinopteri; order Elopiformes; family Megalopidae; genus Megalops; species Megalops atlanticus. Next base: position 2,024,885 of record CM032878.1, read on the forward strand.
AAAGTAATGGTGTAAGAATTAAAAAAAAATTATATATGTATATGTATATATACATATATATATATATATATATATATATATACATACATATATATACATATACATATATACATATATATATATGAACAAAAGCAATTATGTGTAAAAGATTAAAACTAAATACTGCTTCTCAGAGTGGAAACCATACTGTCATAGCAGTTAGACTGAAAGCCCCATGAAGGAAGGAACTGGACTTATATCAGTGATGGCATCTTCTGTCCTTAACATCAGATCCCAGATCAGAATCAAAGGTTTACGCTGAAGATCTGGGACTGGGATTTGGGATGGCCTAGCTGATCTTAGTTCTGAGGTCAAGGGCAATAATCACCCAAAGCTGTTACACCATTTGAATATAGAATCTATAAGATATTCAGCGATTATCCTGGACAAGGGTGCCTATAAAGGAAATTGCTTTTTAAGTCGTTTTTTATGACTGCTTTAGATTAAACCCTCTTTCTGAATTATTAAAGAACATTTTTATGGCTTTTAATTAAACTTTTTTAAGTCTGTTGTCTAATGGGTTTTAAATGCTACAATCACGAGAAAACAGTGCCAAATCATGAATTATACATTTGGGCAGGTGATAACTGCTGTTTACCAAAGCAGAAAAAACACAGCTAAAAACAACAGCAGAGTCCAGCATGTGCAGTCGGTGTTTAATTGCTTGGTAAAGGCCAGAGTGATCATCCATTCCAGCTTTTACAAACTGATACAGGATCACTTCATCTGAAGACTAATCTAATATCTTCACAGTAATCCATACAACTATAAATTCAGACCCGGATCTACTTTCATCTGCCAAGCAATTTAATGGAAAAGTTTCGATTTGCTGCAATGCAATTAACTTGGGAAAGCGTTTTATGATGATTATTATTTATGTTATGTTTTTATTTCATTTATTTTTGATTGAACTGCACTTTACCCTAAAACTTGCTTTGGCGATTTGATTGGACCTAGAGGTTAATGAGATTATGCAGTCTTTGCTGGAAGATTAGCTGATGTTCTATGCCCTTATGCCAGTTCTCATAATATTCATATATGCCTATGACTGGGATTTGGCCACTATCCAGCGCTCATGAGGGTGTTATGAACACCTCATAAGACCCCCTTTGAGTAAAGCATTTTCCACTCCTGTTCCTATTGCTGATTCAGCTTGACATGATACACCTATGATACAACCATATTTATGTAATGGCACTCCTAAATTCCCTTTTCAAAGCTACGGACAAGCAGCGTTGCTGTTAGATTCGGTCTGGACCTCAATGTTTAACAATTTTCACTTCAAGATATTATATTTCTGTGCTGTTTAATAGAGAGAGGAGAAGATTCATGACAAGCTGGTACTGCCTGCTTTAGACTCCCTGCACTTATGTGTTGTAATGGCTTTGGCTGCGCTAAGCAGTAAAAATAGTTTTCAGGAGAATGCGTGGATCTTTTGCAGTTATTAAAGCTTTATAGATTTAGATACCTCTTCACATAAATAGCTTATAACTGCTGACAGAGGCTCTCTCAGGACCCACATCATGAAATGGATCGAGAGGTTTTCAGATATTCGGATAATGTAACTGCATTCATAAAAGATCCACTCACAGTTTTTCTTTTTTTTATACTGATGAGGTTGAAAAATTCAGTCATTCCAGTACTCTGCCTTCATCAAGGAAACGGCGTTAGCCGACTCAAAACAGAAAGAACAATGATTGGGAATTTTTCATGAATGTAGTTGCTGAAATTCTTCTGATCTGTGGACTCCTGTTTTAATCTAGTTACTGAAATAAGAATGCTGTCAAATATTATATCTTGTATTATGCCATTTATGTATATAAATATACATAATATACTATAATATTGGCGATGTACATACAGTTTTTTCATTCATGAAAAACACAAAAATGATGGCTCTGTGAAAACTGAACAGTTTGATTTAGACAGCGTCACAAAGCAGCACAAAGTCACCTCTTCCTGGTGTGATTAAACGAGTATTAAAATTAAATACTCAATTAGTGCCTCTGTCATTGCAAGCATGTATTTAAGAAATGAAACAGTGACTGAATGCGGAGTGACAGCAGAGAGAGAGAGCACACTGCTTGCTTGAAGGACGAGTCAACCTTTTGCTTCCAGAGAAAAATTAACAGGCTAAACAGCAGGAGCAGACAAACAGGAATTCTGTGGGTGTGCTTTCACCCCATAATTTCCAAATGTATTTATTATTTTCTGTGTGTGTGCATGTCTGTATGCATATGTGTGTGTGTGTGTTTGTGTTTGCATGTTCTCCCCCCCAGCCCTGAAAAAAAAAAAAAAAAAAGAAAATATTAAAAAAGAGCACTGCTTGCTGAATTGTATTGTGTGTGAGTTATTTCTCAAAACACTTCTTGTACACCTTGTTTTTTTATATTGAAAGTGAAGTAAAATGAGTCAAGCATAAAGGAAGTTCTGTTCCATCTGAAATATGTTGAACAACACACACATAAGCACACAAACATAAATGCGCGCGCGCACACACACACACACATATATGGAGGTGCAGAAGAGGACTGCGTTGCATTGTAATTTTGTATAAAGCCACGAAGATCCAATTCAGCTGTTGACTAACTACATTTCCATTGACCCTGGCCACGAGAGAGAGGTGGACAGAATCATAAAGGAGTAATGGCATGGAATTAGAATGGTAATTAAAACCAAATCAAACCCAGATTGAAAAGTGGCAGAGGCATAAACAGCTCCATTGTTGCTGGATGTCATGACTACACTAGCAGGGTCGCCACGGAGACTTCACTGTGCAAGGCTGCCAAACAGAATCAGGAGTTTTCATTTCTAGTGAAGAGTTCTAACATCAATATCCTTTTGCTGCAGCTGAATGGGTCGGAGTTCATTCAGTGCACTCACCCCCCACCTCAAAGTACAATTTGTTACAAAGGGAGTCAGCACTTGACATAATGAGATTTGCCGCTCAGGCAATATGAAGGACATTTTCACACAATTATTTCTGCTTTTACCTCTTCTACAAGCACAGCTCCATGCTGTGAGCGACATGGCACATTTTAGCACTGCTAAAGACATCAGAGGAGAAGGCATGTTTCCATTAAGGTAGAGAGCACAGTGTCTTAATTAACAAGTTACCTTCGCATACTTCAAAGGCAGTGACATGGTTCTCTGGGAGCCATTGAAAAAGTGTGACAGAAATTACACTTCGGGTGATGTACACTGCCTCCTGAGCCATGGGAATTGGGGGTGTTATACATTTGGGAATCTGAGAGATGTCCTCCTGCAGCTAACTGTAGTAGCTAGCTGTTGCTAAATGTGCTTATCACAGGGTAGACCCTGTCAGTGTCTGACAACGTATAGACATTCGTGTCTGTAGTACATTGTGCTAACGGTACTGGTAGTTCTAGTCGGAACAGCATTTGTGTGGTTGTTGAAGTGGCAGTAATGCAGAAGTAGTTGTAGTGGAAGCTGCATTCCTGTAGTGGTTCTGGTTATAGTATTGGCAGCTGTATCAGTAGTAGTGCTGTAGGAGAAGAGGAATTAGAAGTAATAGTTGTACTAGGAGTAGTAATACTATAGTAGTAGTAATAGTCATTGTAGCAGTAATAATAGCAGCAAATGCAGCAGTAGCGTATCTGCTGTAGCTGTTTTGTCCAGAGTGGGCTCTGTTTTTGAGGACAGTGGCACATCTCCCCGTCAGTGTGCTTGGGGTTCCAGACCCCTCGCAGTGGCCCTGCAGAGCCTCACACCAGCTCAGGGTCAGGGTGTCCTCAGGGGGGCTGACACAGCGGCGTTCAGGGCTGGCGTTCGTCATCCTGTCACCCCAGCTGGCCCACATGTGAACCCCCCTCTCCTGGGCACCGTGTGGGGCAAGGCCATGCCCGGTCCTGCAATCACTCACACGCGCTCTCTCTCTCAGACACACACACACACACACACACACACACACACACACACACACACACACACACATACGCATATACACACAAGAAGGCCATACAACCACACACACACACGCATGCACGCACGCACGCAGCGGTGCTACTCCTGGCTGTGGAGTTACGGATGATTCACACACAGTCACTGTGCGGGGCGTGCCGCGTGTGGAGGGAGGTGTGAGGCTCATACTGAAACACGCTCCTCTGCTTCCCCGCTCCTGCGTGTCAGGCGTGTCCATCGCCGCCGAGCGTGGCTGCAGGTGACAGCGCTTACCCCACCTCACCCCTCTCCAAAAAACCCAGGAACAGGCCTCCAGCACACGTCTCTGCCCTGCCCCTTCATCTGATCTGAACAAACTCGGGCAGGGAAATGATGCAGAATTTCAGCCTTTTACCCCTGCCTGCAAGGAGCTACAAAAGGCCTCATCAGACATATGGATAAGACACAACCAGAGGTATTATATCTGTCACTCATTTTCAGAAACAGTTTTACTGACAGTGTGTGTTTATTTGAAATATTGTTGAAGCCTTTTCCCCCCACTCAATATTTTAATATGGAAAAGGGGTAAAGGAATGACTTCCTGTTGCTGGTACATTCTTCACTGTAGATCATTATGATTTTCAGATTACCTTTACTTGTGTAAAGCATTTTGACACATCAGTTAAGCCTAGTCCTACCATGCTATGCATGTTGCACATCTTCAACTAACTTGCATCCCCATATACAGTCATTAAAGTCTATTCAATCTGGTAAAAATGTAACTAATTTATAGAAGATATGCATTATCAGGGTACAGCTACCTCCTCTGATACTACTACTAATACAGCTGCTACTTATGAAGAGAAAGTGCAGATAATTGATCTCGTTTTAACAGGAGCAGAAAATGCACTGAGATGCAGGGCATAGCAGCGCTGGGCCGTGTGTGTAAAGATCGATTCCTCTTCTGCTTCTTTTCTTACTGCTTCCAGAGTCATTTCTTTAAATACAGATTGGGAAAAAAATCCTTATAAGGCTCTGACCATCGACAGATGGAGGCGCACACTACAGGAGAGCCCTGACTCATGACCAGGGCAGAATTATTGAAGGTTCCAGGCAGCCCCCAGTGGACTGTGGGAGTTTCATTATTGGCCCCACTAACAGAGGGCTCAGGGACAGCAGGTGACATCGTTTCCATAGGTCTATTACCCGAGAATTCCAAATCAGCTGTCGTTATGGGGATGAGTGTAGGTACATATGTTTAAGGTTATATTTTTAATGAAACATGCTACCCGCTGGCTGTAAGCCAGGATGATGGAGCTCATTGTGCATTACGCAGTCTAACAGACTCAGAAAATGTTATTAAAGTCTTATAGGGCGTTATCACAACCTGATGTCACAGCCGTTAACTGTGAGAATGAGCTGCAGTGTTTGATCTGTGCAGTGGTTTTACACATCAATGCATTGATGTTCCAAAAAAGACAATAAAAGGAGAAACATGCAAGACTGAAACACAGCATTGACGCCTCAGAACAGCCTCACCACCCTCATCTGTGTGAATCTTTGTATTTTCACCTTAACAATACTGTATCATCTACAGTGTTATATTATCTTACCTCACATAAAACAATTGTTGAACAAATGTGCCTCTTGGACATTAAGCTCTGATACTAACATGGTTATGAATAGATTCATAATGTAGATTCATAATGCATCATACGCAGGTGCTCCACAGAAAGCGATTCATATTTATTTATTTCATCCTGTCCCCTTGCCTGCTGCCTGCTGATAAACTGCATCAAGGATTTGCATTAAGAGCAAGAAAATCCAGCCCACAATGTCACTGAGTGCAAGGCTAGGTAAACACAGCAATCCAAAAATATCTCTGTTCAAAACCAAGCACTGCTACTGTAGCAGATTAAAATAGCAGATGCTGATAATAATAATAATAATAATAATAGTAATAATTTACTACATAGCTTGTTTTAACAGCCATTCCAGTGACGTTCAGAATATGACAAGCCGGCATTACATCAGAATCCAAAATGAACTTAGTTCCCGGGGAGAAAATACTTCCTCTCTATTGTTGACAATGACCTTCAAAAGTTAAGTGCCATTAAGACTGCAGATATTACATGTTTTACAGTTTTTCAGCTACATCTCCCCTCCTGCACATTTGCTGGAATGTCTGATCTTGGGTGACATGGAGATTGCTAGTGAACATGCTAGCTAGCCAGTACCTGCAGAAGACAGCCTAATAATTTGTCATCTTATTACTACTACTACTACTACTACTACTACTAATAATAATAATCATCATCATCATCATCATAATAATAATAATAATAATAGCAACCTTGGGAAATGACAGTTTTATGCAATGTTAATGGATCTCCCTATACAGTAAGGACCATATCATTCATTGAATCTGGAGAGCACTGTGCTTATCATCAGGTTACAGGAAACATATGGAATGGCCTTTGCTATACAAACGATAGTGGGGCTTATGTGTCCTGGAGCTCTTTTCTGAAATCGCAGCTGGGAGTTCTTACAAGCAGCCCATTATTAATGATGCATCTGATATGTCCCTCAGTAAGAAAATTACAGCTTACTGTTGATCATTCCCATTGCTTTTCCTGCAGCCATAACTCCTGTTTGCAGCTGGACAGCATTCCTCTGTTATTTTTCACAGATGAATACAAGCTGATCAAACCCATACTGACTTGGACCACTGGGTTCAGCAAGGAGGTGTCTGAGAGAGTCAGAGTCACTACTCATCCCACAAACTCTGCCCACAAAGTCAACCCATGTAATCTGACTGCACACGCCAACCACAAACTCCACTCACAAACTCAACCCATGAGTCCCCATAAAACTGTAAACTCCACCATCCATGAACTCCACACGCAAACTCTACCCTTAAACCTCACCTGTAACGCAGACTGTAGAAGAAGAAGCAGAGGAGATGTCATCCCATGCTAAGGAGGCCATTCACAAAGTCACAGTTTATTGTTATTCCTCATTACTACCCATACTGGTACAGCAGTGTGATGCAGTGGTAAGGTGCTGGCCTTGTATTTAAATAATCAGTTTGTTATTAAGCAGCTTCAGGAGTTCATAATGAGTTGATCATTTGAATCAGCTGTGTTGGAGCAGGGAGAGATCTAAAACATGCAGGACAAGGGGTCCTCCAGGAGAGGTTTGGGAAACGCTGATCTGTATTGGTGTGTGTAGTTTACTGTAATATATCTGAACATCATATAATTCAGGTCAATTAAATTCAGTTCAAACTGAGCTTTACTGATGCAACATACTTGTGTTGCCAGTGCATTAAAAGCCAGAGGGAGGAAAACAGAAACAACAAAATGAATAACCCCCGAACACACACACACACACACACACACACACACACACACACACACACACCCCATACACACACACACACACACACGCCATACACACACACACACACCCACACACACACACACACACACAATCCCCCACCCCCTCCACTTCCAGCACAGGTGCAGGTACACAGGTATAGAGTGTACATGTGTGGACAAAATGACAAAATGATGGGATCGGATAGGGAAAAAATGTAATAGGAATGATGTCAGCATCCAATATATTTCAGAGTGTGTCTAAATATGCACTTGAATTTTATTTGTATGTTTTTATTTTTTATTTTTATTTTCATATTGTCAAATGCTTATATACAAATATAAGCATTTACTGGCATCGGGGGCTGTTGTGTGACAGAGTGTCATTATATATTGTAGTTTTTATTTTTAATATTATTTTTGTGCTGAATGGAATCAGAATGATCGATATTTATTGCAGATGAGAGCCAGGGTTTTAATCAGGGTTCAGATGACAGTGGGAGGAACAGTAATTTCTCATTGATCTGTGGACTCGCAGCTACATCTTCTCTCAGCGCAAGGAGTGTAACGACCTCAGAGCATTCAGAGGGAGCAGAGAGATGCCAGCAATTGTGCTGGCCTCGCTAATACCAGACATGCTGCAGATCAGAAGGCTAAACCAGACTCAAATGTCTGAAGAAGTTCTAACTTTGTTCAGGTATCTTAGAAAAAATGGCGTAGGAGTACAGTGGATGTTTCAGCTATTTATGTCACAGAAAAACACATGCAGAGCATTCACCCTTGGGGAATTCAGTTCAACCAACGATTATATGTACTTGATTATGTCTTATAAGATGACAAATTATCAGGCCCTCTTCTTCAGGTACTGGGTAGCTAGCATGTTCACTGTCAATCTCCATGTCATCCAAGATCAGACATTCAAGCAAATGTGTAGGAGGGGAAATGTAGCTGAAAAACTGTAAAACACATAATATCTGGAATCTTAATGGCTCTTAATCTTTGAAGGTCATTGTCAACAATACAGAGGAAGGATTTTCTCCCCGGGAAATAAGTTCATTTTGGATTCTGATGTAACACTGACTTGTCATATTCTGACCCTCACTGGAACGGCCGTTAAAACAAGCTATGTAGTAAAAAGAAATCACATGATTCCCTGCTAAGTATTTTGTACATATAAACATGTTATTAATGAGTAACGCAATGTCAATTGTATTATTTTTCTTCTGACATTAAAAATCCATAGCTATGTTTTTTTGTTTTCTCTCAAATACAAATATATTACTGCAGAAATATCACAAGAGAGAATGTGTGTTTGAGAAACCTAAACGAGTTGTTTTGTAACTTGCAGAAATGAGGGTTTGTTTTGTTTAGTTTTTCTGATGAATGGAGCAGAGTGGTACCTGTGAAAACACTGAGCACTCACTGCCCCTGGGCACGATGCTCTCCACCTAACAGGAACATTGTGACACACCACCGCAGTGTGGCCTCACAGAACGTCCCCAGCTACTTCAGCTCACAGAGAAAGCACACGGCAGTAAACCCGCACGCAATCCATTTAATGGAACAGAAAGCAAAAGCTTCAGTTTTCTTTTTTTTTTTTGAGGACTTTCTTTTTGCCAAGGCTGAATGAGGAAGCCTGTTAAGCAGAGAAGCAGTTTCCTGTCTGGATAGAGGAAGTGGATGCCATGCAGAGGCATTAGCTGGAGCAGGGTGTGCGGACGTCGGGGTGTTGCGAGTGGAGGGGGTTCTCATTACCAGTGACCTTATCTGTAATGGATTTCAGAGTGAAAGATTTCTGTTCTCTGGCCAGAGGCCTCACAGAGAGGCATGAATCAGACAGCCAGCTTCAAATGGCTTCTCTTCACTGGCATACTAGACTGTCAGCCCATACAACACATGCAATACATCACAGGCAAGTAAGGGCTAATTAGATACATTTAGATACACTTTTACAAGTATATATTGCAATATGTTGTATATGTAGTGTGCATAGGCTTTGTAGATGTTGTACATATGACATATAAAAGCCCCAGAGGGAGACACTGACAGCTCCCCCCCCCCGGGATGAGATCGGTTATATCGTCCTGCATTCTGCTGCTGCTGGGCTGTTTAGACAGCAGAGAGGCTGCTCACAGTGTATGCGGAGCCCAGGCAGACTCTCAGCTACAATCAGCACACTCACATTAACACACCAACACAGTCATATGCTCAAAAACACACACACACGGAAACTCTCACGCACGCACGCACACACACACACCTACACACACGTAAATACACACATGCAAATGAACAAACAGGCACAGGTTTGTTAGGGGGCTCAGGTAGTAGGCTGCAGGCTAGATGTGGTCCTAACCAAGCAATCTCTCACTCTGGAAGGACATTGCTCCAGGTAAATGAGCTGGTGTTCAGGTGTGATCTTTGTCACAGTTTTCCCTTTGGATTTACAGGAGCCAATCAGTGACCAATCACTCCTGTTTTACATTTTCCATTTGGTGTCATTATATTACACATTGTACATTTAGCATACGCTCTTACCCAGAGCGACTTCCAAATAAGTACATCACAATGCTAAGAGTAGTCATCGAGAAGTATTACAAGAGGTCAGTAAGATACTGAACTGTTTCATCTGTGACTCCCTGTCACAGATGAAACAGCACTGATGGCAGGCAAAGCTGCCCCTGTTGCTACACTAAAGCACACTGGTAGCAGCAGTGCAATCTAAGCCGCTACTGCTAAGTATACACTAACACAAACTGGCATCAGCAGCGCAGTCTAAGTTCCTCCTGCAAATTTCATGCTAATGCATACTGGTAGCAGCAGTGCAGTCCCTGCTGCTAATTTTAATTCCCCCTGCAGTTGCCCATAACCCCCAAACTCAGCTAATGTTGTGACATTACAGAATCAACAAGTGAACCAGTGAGCTCATCACACTTTGGTAACAGCAGGGGTTTGTTTTAACATCACTGTTAAAGAAGATCACATAGCATCCCCATAGTAACAGTGTTTGTGTGTGTGTTTTTCATTATACCTAAGACTCTGCTGGTGCCTTTCTGTGATGCTACAAGGTCTCTGCAGGACCACCAGGAAGCTGCACAGCCTCGAGGGGAAATGAGATCACACGCATGCAGCCACAGGCACGGCTCTCTCAGGCTAAAGTGTGTTTGAGCTTTCAGCTGGTAACAAATATCCCATGGTGGAACTTCAATAAAACAAGTGGTGGATTCATTTTTAATTTACTCATCAGAAAGCAACCTTTCCTTTCTTCTCCCTTCATGGTGAGCAGAACTAAGCGTACCATCGTAAACAGACTGTTTTCCTATGCTTTTACACCAGCGAGGGTTACACCTCATGCTCCCTCCAGTGCTTTAACACCAGTGAGTGTTAAATCTTTCATGTGTCTGGCCAGTTCTGCTAGGCTGAATTCTTCAGAATCTTTTTGTGAAAAGATTCATCCAGCTCTGTTCAGTTCAATTGATGCATCAAACCAAAGGATAACTCTTCTGTAGCTTCTTGCAACTTGAATTCTTCAGTACTTGAAGTGTACTACAGTGGGACACCAAGCCTCAGAGTCAAAAGGCTTTGCCCACCTCCCCCCAAATACCAGTCTCATTCTCACTATCAATATCACTATGATTCTCATTATTAACATCACTATCATTCTCACTATCAATATCATCCTCAGAAACAGGAGGATGACACACTTTGCTGAAGGCTAAAGCAGTCCACCAATCATATCTGCTGCCTCTAGGTCACAAGTACAGTACCTTAATATTCTACATCCACACTGTGGATCTAATACACTTTTATAACTCTGTACTTTAGATATAATGAATAAAATTTTAGGTCTAATAAGGAGAGTCTTTTTTTTTTTCATTTTTTCATGGAGGTTCATTTATGTTTGTGATTTAAAAAAAAAAAAAAATTCATTCCCTTATTTTCTTCGTGTCTCACTGACTGATTTTTTAGAGTGCTCTTTACTCAGCAGGAGGCTGTGTTAGTGAGTCAGGCACTCCACCCTAAAACAGGGCAAAATGTGTGAGAGAACTAATAAAGTGAACTTTTCCACAGCCTACTGTTATCATTAGCTGCTGAGAGTCTAGACAGTTGATCCTGCCTGCGTCTGAGATGACTCCACAAACCTCAAAATCAAAAAAGAAGTATAGCTGACTTCTTCCCCTCAAAAGGCATGTGTGCACTGTTCGTTTTTTTTTTTTTTGTGTAAAGTTGTGTAAAGTTGTGTATTACAAGACACTGGGGTGTTACTTTACAGTGTTTCTACTACATGTTTCTACAATGTTTCATAATGATTCTGCTATAATTAAGATCGTGCTAGCCTTGTGATATGTTGGGTATTGTTATTTTTAGACCAAACGTGGCAAAAAAGTGTCTGATTTCATTGGTGTGGAAAGATAAGGCTTTCTCATCTCAATAAAATTGAACAAATACTAAGAGAGCACTCTCAAACTTAAAAGACCCTGCTAGCTTTATAAAGCAATCAATTTGACATTGATCAAGAGGCACACTGGTCATGAGAAAATCTCACCTCCCTAGCAAATATTCTCCCTCGCAGGCTACAGCTCCCTGCAGCTGCTGCTTATTCTGTGCCAGGCTGCAGGTGAGGTGTACCTCTAGCTGCGAGATTCACAGTGAAGTGCATATATCAGTGGACTATTTTCCCAGAGTGCATTGCAAAAGGCTCCTCTGCACAATTTACTTTGGGAATTTGGTCTTCCTTTTGGATAAAAGTCAGCTGATGTGCACATCAATAACCTCCTAACCAGACCAGCTTTCCCACTAACATGGATAACTGTAGACCTGTGATATCTGAGAACATCCATTGCCACTTGTCATGAATGCAGAATGTTAAGCGTACCACTTTGAGTGCCCCTTTTCGTGAACATCCAATCAACGAATCAGAGCTTCCTCATTGGTTTTAGGTGCCACACTGCATGATGAGAAACAGGAATACACACAAACAGAGAGGTAGATGTGTGTGGTGAAAATGTGCTGCTCCAGAGGCTGCAAGCAGTAGAGAAACCAGGGAAAGAGCAGCTGTTTCCAGAGAGGACAGTGCTGTGGACACAGCCTCGGGTCGAAGGCCCGGGAGAGCAACAGCAACCAACGCAACAGCAAACAAGCCAAAAGAGGGAGAGGCGAAATGTGTCATCCCTGAACCTACAGAATGTGCTGACTCAGTCCGGCTCAGCGGGAGAGAGCCGGGGGCGTCTGCACTGCGATTGGCAGGGAGATCAGGCTGTCAATCATCACTCCAGGACACAGCAGCGTGTGAGCCATAAAAAGACAACAAACAATCAAAACAAAACAAACATTTTTACTCTGTGCAGAAACAGCGAACAAATAAAAGAGAATCTGAGATTTGTGTCCCCAGTTTGACTCATAGATTCGAAAGTTAAGTTTGGGCCTGAGAGCGGCTCTGTGCTCAAGCGACTGGGTTTCTCACCTGAAGACCGCTGGAGTGCACTTCCATGGTGCCTTCAAGAAAGGTAAAACCTGAGCTCTACCTGAATGAAAACCCAACTGCAGTTTCACCCCCCGTGAAAGACAATCATATGAATAAGATGTAAGGCATGCGAGTTGTCCTGGTTAAAGGCATTTAAAAACAAAAACATACTAATCATAACTATGTTTCATGGAGTGAATTCCTCTGCTTGTGCTGCAGTGCTGTTTTCCACTATGAAAATGTGGTGCGTAGGTGTTTACTGACACCAGCTGAACACCTCCAGACAGCGCTGGATACTGGCCTCTTACCTGCAGCTGCAGAAATCGCATTTGCGGCGCTGTGGGACAGCATGAATTTCCATCACCCAGCCGCATCCACATCTCAGAACTTGCATTGTTTCCTGAGATTCTGATCTCTGCAATCCAGTCAAGGAGCTTCATCTCGTCTGCAGATGGAGAACCAGCTCTGTTACCTATCTGTATATATCCATCACTGATCCATTTCCTCTTTGTAAATTACTGCGTTATAGCTGTTTGTTAAAAACATATGATAAAAATATACTAACTTCAATATCTATGTACATATGTACATTTAGTGTCTTAAAAAAATGTTAAAAATGCGAACATCAACAGTCTGGCATTCTATACAATGTATGCAGTAGATGCAGAGCTGTTTATTTAATGGCCCAGATTCATTAGATGTGAGATCATTTCTCACGCTCTTTGACAGCTGAGCCCAGTAACTCGGCCACAGTTAAAGAACTCTCTCTTTGATTACAGTCTAAATTTGTGAGTAGGATTCCAATGATTGGTTTTATAATTACTGATGCACTCTCATTACTTCTCACTCATACACTTCCTGTCCTCAGGCCTACCCCAGAGAGTCAGATTCAGATTCAAATTTAAGTTCAGATTCAGGATTCAGAATTAAGTGCGGATTCAGATTCAGGATCAGGTTGTTTGATCCATCATGCAGAAAGCACCTGAAAATGATTTTACAATATCTCAAGTGACTGGACCAACATTATTCTACAGCATGTTAGAGTGATCTGACAGTGTGAGTTAAGGGTGGTACAGTATATGTAAGTGTATTCTATAAATGTTAAAAAAAAACATAAGTACAGTCACATCAGACATAAAGAATTCTGCCTGGTAAAATTTGCCACATGACATTTGGGTGAGGAGGGGTGTCTAATTCCTTTCTCATAGAGGCTTTTCCCTTAACAAAAGTATTCAAACCAAACACGAGCAAGCCACCATTAAAAACAAAACAAAGCCAATTTTAGGAGTTTTGCATTTCAGAGGGCAGCAAACCCACTAAACATAAACTGCTAAACGCAGAGGCTTTGTCATTTTATAAGGGCAGGTGGTTCAGTTTCTGAATTGAACAGCAAAAATACTGTCAGGCTTTCAGGTAGAAGGACCCAGGCGCAGACCGGGATGGCAAACCAGGCATTTATTAGAGGATATCCAAAAATCGTAGTAACAGAATAGTCCAGGTCAAAACCAGAGAATCCACGAGCAGAAAATCCAAAACACAAGGCAAGGGTCAAATTCCAACGAAACACGCACCGAGATTCAAAAAACCAGAGCAAGCAAACGACAAACAGCGGGAACTAATAACAGACTGAAACACTGTGTCGAACTGGCAAAGAAACAGAGCAGATAGAGGGGTATAAATACACAGACTGATGATGAGACAACAGGGAACAGGTGTGCAGGATTGACTTCAGGTGGTGGGTGTGGCAGCAGGGCAGATAGGCAGGACAGGAGGTGGGGCGATGGGCTGAAAACAAAAGCACGTGCATGCAAGAAAAACCAAACAAATGACACACCCACACTGACAGACAGGAAGACAAAAACAACACAAGCAGAATATCACGTGGAAGGACTGACAAATACAGAAAATCTGAGATGCTTTCTAATTTCTCAGTGCCTTTTAGAGCTAAGTATGTATGTCAAGTTATGATTAACAACGTTGAACAACAGGCTGAACTTTGTTTTGTTTCACAGAGAAATTCCACTACAGACGCAAACCTATTCTTAATCTTCCTACAGTAAACTGCTGCCCCATCCTGTTCCTGGAAGACCTGCATTCTGGCAGTACTACTGTGGGATACCAGCATGCAAGAGGAGGACACCAGAAAGACAAGGGTAGCTTTTTTTAAAAGCACATGGTCCTCAAGCTGCTATCAAATCCTCCTGTTGTAGCAAATTAATGTACACACATTTGGCTGAGTACAGTTAATGGTTTCTTTTGATTGTACAAGCTAATGTCATTAATATTCCATCAAAATGTCAGTTGTAATCTACCCATGACAGCTTGTCTCTAAGCATAAGCAGTGGTAATCTGTGAGTATGAAAAAAGCACATGGCGTGATAATTAGAGTATATGTATTTTTTACAGGATTTTTTTCCCGCTCTTTTTGTAGTCATGTCATAACTGTTTGGAATTTCATGTCGCAAAGATCTGAAGCGTGTGGATGTTCTTGTAGGAATAATTAATGGTTACCCGAATCGATTTCTAACACTCAAGATTAAAGAGGGGAAGGGAGGGCTGGGAGGGGGCGATCGTATTGCCTGTGATTTGCCCTAATGCACCCAAGAGGACCCCAGTGGCGTTCACTTGCGTTGCCTGGAAACATATGACCTCACCAGGAGAAACATGCTTCATACTGTAATTAGATGCTGAGAGAGAGAGATTTAATTTTGCATGATTTTGATGTTGGGATTTGGAGAACTTGAAGAAATCCCTGGAGATAAAAAGATGAGACTGAAAGACTTTCTTCTACTTCTCTTTTATGCCTCCCTTAAAGGGCTCAGTTCAATCCAAATCACTGCAACGTTCATCTGCAAGTCTCTCGTGCCACTCGAGAAGAGTATGGGCATTTCCAGAGGTCTTAGCACAATTCTTAACCTTTCACCATCTTATCATATCCTGCTTTGATTTGCTACATGAATCCTGACCTCTTCATCTTACTGAATATGTGGGCAATCTGGTACAAGGTAACACTACATCATGTTACACTATACCACCAGTGTGGTGATATTGTAGCCATTTGATAACAGGTGTAACAGCACAGCATTACACATTACCTACACTATACTTGCTATTTTTAAAGGTACAATAATTTAGTTATATGTTTTAAATAATCATGCAACAAGAATGCACTATATGCTGTTACACAGACTGTAAAAAACTAAAGTGTAAGCGACCGTTATCGACATCAGATCATTAAAAGAGGTTTGGTGTTTCATAAAGGGAGTCTGGAAAGAGTTCCATGAGCTGGAAGAGAACCTCACTTCTATGGGCTGTGTGGAAGAGACATGCTTCAGAGGATGACATCCTCAGCCCCTCATGGGGGGCATTTGCTTTGTGAATGTATGAATGTATTCATTTATAGCCAGCTGGATAATTACCTCATGCAATGCAGCACTGCTTTGTTATCATAAAGCACTGTACAACCTTTTAAACTTATGAGTTGATAAATGGCAGCAATCATAATCTCTCCTCTGCTGTTTGGCTGTGCTGGAGCTAAATGAAAGTACTCTAAATGTCACATATTTCCACACGAGAAAAGCTCAGACTTACATTACCAATAAGCCGCAGAAACCATAATCTTTGGCAAAATAGTGCTCTGATGGCGTGCTGGAGTGGTTAAGGAATGGTGCTTAGAACAAGAAAATCCCTTTATTGTTTCTGTAACTGCCCTGATCTTTGTGTGTTTAAGTGAACAAACAAAAACAATGTTAGGGTCATGACTTCCTGCTCTCTTTAAACTCCTGAGCCACCGCTGATGTACGGATGTCTCTTTTCCTACGGTAAAATGCTTTGTGTTTGTTTAAGCTGCACGTCTATCTGTCATTCAAGCACAAGTTGTGATTCCACCTTCTGTTTTGACTCCAGATTTACCCCTGTCCGTCAGAGTCGCATGACTGGTTGTGACGAGGCAGCTTAGCGCCAGCATCGCACTTTAGCGCCACATTTTGCTTTTATGTCTCGTATGGACCGAACTGTTCACTTTGACAAAATGTGGGGAAATCAACATATATGGTTCTAGGGATTTCTCTTGTGTTGCTTTAACAGCACTGTTGTACAGTCTAGGTGACGGTTGCCGAATCAGCGCGTACATTTCCTATATACCGGTGAAACGCCGGCTTTCACGCATGTAAAGGGAAAAGAGCACGTCCCATTGCAATTCGTCGTTAGTAATGTAAATCTGAACTTTATAATGACTTTTACTCAGCACATGTTGTGTAGGTGGGTTAGGTAAAGCGCATTTAGGCATTAACAGTGGAAGCAAGTAACCTACCTCGCAGTGCACACAGTACCGTGTAGAACGCGGTAACAGGGAAAAGGCTCGCGCCTGCGCGCGTAACCCTGTTATAGACATTAGATGAGACGACCAGCGCACCTTACGGGGAGTGTTTAACGAAATGATTATCAGATTTCAGTCCGTGCCTCTTCTGTGTAGATTTAAATGAGATTGTATGATTTTTTTATTGTTTGGTAAGGTGTTGCTGTGATGTTTTTTAAAATTTTAAATGTATGATGTCCAGACAGCAATTTACCTGTCTGCAAGGTGGTATGCTCCAGTCAGGGGTAACCTGTGAGGCGCAGGGTATATGAGCCACTCTCTTTGAAAGGCCTGAAGAGGAGACCTGTGTGGACCCTGAGGTTGATGTAAGTGTGGTCTATAAGGCTGCTACTGTGAGCCACAGTCCCCCTCCACTCCTTTTAGGTTGATACTGACCACTGGGTCAGTGTGTATGTTCCCTTTTTTGAACATATTTTTCCTCTCCACTGTTCCACCGCTGCACCTGTGCCTTGCAGTAATAACACCTGCCTTGCACTGTATTTCGGACTCATGTGTTTCCCTGCCTTGGTCATGAGTGTCCCACTGCCTTGAGTGACTCTGAGTGAATGGCCCTTGTGCTGAGCGTGTAGGCTGGTTTGTCAGAGTTCTGATTGAGTGGTTTGCTTGGATTAATGCGCCCGACCACATTGAGGCTACACAGGGCAGTGCGGAGAGCCAGGCTCCAGTGAGGGCAGCCCGGGCGCCCGAGATGCCCTGTGACTCACCCACTGTCTCCTCCACTGCTCTGGTCCTACCAGCTGGGGGGCAGTGTGTGTGTGTGTGTGTGTGTGTGCGTGCGTGCGTGCGTGCATGTGTGTGTGTGTGTGTGTGCGTGTGTGTGTGTGTGTGTGTGTGCGTGTGTGAGACAGAGAGAGAGAGAGACAGTTTGAAGGAGAGAGCTTGCGTCTCCATTTTCCTCCTCTGTCTAAGACATTGTAATATACTGTGTAACAGGTGCTAAGGCTTGTTACTGGACTTAACATCACGAACCTTATGGCTTTCCAGTGTTACTGTCTGACAGCTTTTCACATCTCATGTCTTTAATGTCCTCCTAGTGGGACAGGAAAATAAGAATTGTTTAAGCTGATTGGTGATTGCTGTGTGAGATCACAGTGCTGACATGAATGCAATGTAAATAAGAGATGAGTATCCCACCAAAAATGTTTGCCTTTTAAACCAGCAAAAACACTCATCTTCTAAACCACTAAAACAATTGCCTTTTTAATTGCTTAAAAAGCTCGTGTGTTAAACCACAGGCATCACGCATAGCTCCAAGATGGCACACGAGCGCAGTACAATGTTTTTGTAGTTCCAGCTAATTGCCCTCACTTAATTGGTCCAAGTGGTAAATTATTTTTAATGCATTCAGTAAAATGCAGAACACTGCGGTGAAACATTGGCTCATAAAGTGTATGTGCAATCTTCAGCTGTGATGTATCATTTTTCATATAAAAAATATGTCAAACCAAGTAAATGATTGGGATTTGAAAACCGCTTCACACACCCCCTCCAGGAGTTGAGTTTTACAGTTGACTGAAACAGAGGAACAGCTGTGATTATGGCTGCAATGATATGGGGGCTGATGGGATATCAGTGCGTGGTGTGGGAGGTTTTGGGGATTCTGACCTGCTGCTGTGCCTGTCTGTAGAGTCCTGCTATCCTGTCTGCATCGGGGATTAGAAAGTCCCATCACAGGATCGGAAGCAGACAAGCGAGAAAGACGCTAACAGACCGAATTCAGAAAGAGAGGATGCCGGAGACAGGAGAGGCAGAAGACAGCGGAGTGGGAGGACAGTAAGTTTAGCAGAAAGACATTTTCATCATGCACTGCTCACACTAAACTTGGTAATTACTCTTTCAAGGTGACATCAGGCCTGCAGACATTGTCTACCGACGTCCTTCACCAAACAACAACACAACAACCTTCCCTCCCGTTTGTGTGATTGGTTGACTTGTTGCCTGAGTTGTGTGATTGGTGCAGAGCTGCTCCCAGCACGCATCTCTCCCTCACTTCCAATTCTACCCTCAGTGTTTAATTGGTTCTCAGAGGTGTGAGGTAGGAAACCTTCTGCTTTGTATTTGCTCCTGAAAATTAGAGCCAAACCACTACTGAGTCACAGCTTGATCCTTCTACCTTAATCGGCTGTAAAATGAAGTTATTATTGTAATGTCTTGCAATTACAATGTACCATGTCTTTGTAACGAGAAGTCAAACATCGGCAGTTCCTGTAATGTGATGACTACTTTGATCACTGAGATAATTATCAGAAGTTTTATTTCTTTGAATAACCCGCAACCTGCAATTCTAACCAAATGGTCTGTGTTCTGTGCTGTAGCTCTTCCTCTAGGAAACTCTGGTTGGCCTGAAGTCCGGTGGCATTACAGCACATTTAGTCCCTAAGGCAGGGGTTAATATTAGGTCTGTTTATTGGAGTTTATGTAGAAACAAAGTGCCAGTCAAGCTCAGTTAGCTCTAAATGGTGCCAGCAGAGAATTCACGGAGGTGGTTGTGTCGTATTGGCTGAGTTTAACTAGAGAGAAACTCTGAATAAGCACCAGAGGGCTGTAGCAGAGGTGAAGGCCTGCTGGCCTTGGTTACTGGGGGATGGGGTGCAGTTATTGGATCATGATCTCCTGCTGTAAAGCACTCTGTCTGTAAAATTGTTCTGGTGTCTTGGACCTCCATAACAGGTAATAACATGAAGTGTGTTTGTTTGTTTGTGCTGAAAGGGACACCCACGGTGTTCAGCTGGTAAGTGGTGAGAGTAAAGTCTGGCGGTAAAATGGCCGCCGTGCATTGGCCAATCAGGGGTGGCACATTTGTGATGGTCAAGGAGAGACTTTATAATAAAGGTGCTATATACATGCAATTCATCATCATCATCATGTTCATTGGAGGTCTCCTGTTCCTTTCCTGCATTCTCAAAGGTTCTGCTTTGAAATAATAAAGCAAAAAAAAACATTTGCTTTGAGTAATAATGACTGAATATAAAAGAAAATAAAAAATATAACGTGATTCATTAAAACATAATGTGTCCCAGAGGCCAGATATAAGTAAAGGTATTAATGGCTATCCACTGAACTAAGGTAACAATAGTGGCAAATATATATACATATACATAAATAATGGCTAAGAAGCATCTTCATATTTTCCCATAGCCAGGTAGACATGCAAACTGAGGCTGTGTCTATAGGATAAACTCTTCCTCTTCTTCCTATCATGAACAGCATGAGTGTGTTTCAGCCAGTAAGGGTGCAGTCAGACATGATTATTTTTCAGGTGTCAGTGTGCAATTTCCCACTGGATCCTGTAGGTGTAGTTCAGGCAGAAAAGCAGTTGTAGTGGATTGTATTGGAAATGTTCAAACTGCTCTTTAGTATGCTTCACAGGTAGGAAAAACTGAGCGCAAGACCAGTGCAGAGGCCCTGTTCAATTCCATAACCTTTTCATACTTCCTCTACTCCAGCTCGTCGTAACTGATAACACTGAATTGTGATCATCGGTTGCAGCTTAGTTTCCTCTCAAGTTGTCTAAATTCTAATATGTGCTAGAACAGATAAAGCAACTTTAAAGTTTTACCATTGGTTGCACTAAGGGTCCATGGGGGAAATTTCCCACTTTTTTTTCCATTCGCAAACATTTGATGTTTTTTAGTGTTTTTTTTTTTTTGATCCTCTCAAAAGTCAGACTTTCCTTTCATATTTTACGACATTTCACTGACGGGTTACATAAGGACAGATCTCACTAGTATTGTCACAGTTATAATTGAGTGCATTTCCATTGAAGAGTCCAGTATTTTTAACGGAAGATTCGCGAGAAAGGACTTTGAAACCCTCTTGTCGGTGTCTCTCTTTTAACGGAAGGAAACCCATTATGGCTGGTAAAGAGAACTGCGCAGAGAATGGGAGAGACTAACAAAGAGAACAGTGAATTTGTATAGTACTTCCCTTTTTTACTCCCCTTTAAATCCACACATGTAAAACTATAATGGAGCCATCAACAAAAGGGCCTTACTGGCCTGCTTCCACTGGATGCAGCACAACGCCCCCTGGTGTCTGAGTGACCTTGTGCACTGATACACCGTGAGTGTAAAAGGACTTCAAAACGGCACTTGTCTGCTCAAGTTGACATCAGGTATAAAAAAACTACTGAGGACTCTTGGTAGCCATCTTTAAATCCATTGTGTTTCATGTATCCATTTTGAAACCATTTACCATGTATCCCAAAAGTACAAGTGTCAGGGTTGTGTTCTTTCCTTTCAGAATATATAATGCATCTCTGTCTTATAGGGCAGGGACTAAACAGTTGTAAAACTTTATCAGTGAATCAATGTTTTGTTGAGAAAGGACACTGCATCAACGGAGAGAGATGCTCTCTTTTCAACAGAAAAATACAGGATGGTTTATGGGAAGGTTTATTGGTGAATGAATTCTACAGGGCATTCTTGTCACCCCCCAAATCCCATAAGTTTAGAGTGTGACCTACTGATTCATTGATTCACTGATTCAAAGCTACGGCTCATTTCTTTTCCAGCAGTTACTGTACCTTTATGGTGTATGAATAGAGCCCAAACAGCAGTTACCTTTATGGAGTATGAGGAGAAGCAGTCAGTCTCAGCTGCAGAATTAAATCTGAAGCTAAAGCTCTTAAAAGAGATGGGTCAGGGTCTGTATCCCTCTACCTCTCTCCCATTCCACTGTTCTCTTTAACTGTCTTCTTCTCTCTCCTCCTTTCAAGGTTTCAGATTGGCTTGAGCATGCCAGGATTAATTCAATGTTCCGTAATAATAATCATCTGAACTTTGTCATCTTGCTGCTTTCACTCTTATCAAATTTAAGTTTAGTTCATAAAAACTAAAGGATGTGTGAATACTGTGTGTGTGTCTGTGCGTGTCGGTGTCTGTGTTTGTTTCTGTGCCTGTGTATGTTTGTATTTGTGTGTGTGTGTGTGTGTGTGTGTGTGTGTGTGTGTGTGCGTGTGTGTGTGTGGGGGCAGTGGGGGCAAGCTTACCTGGGCATGGCGTATTAACCTTGCCCGTCCCAGGTGTCTGTGGGGCCAGATGGACAGCATGGCTGCGATGTCAGCTTCACCTTTACTGCCTGGCAGGTGAAGGAGGGACACCTGCCTTGTGAGGGCAGGGGGTGCAGGGTCAGGGGGTTGGGGGGATGAGGGAGTGTGACAGAATTTTGGATTTGACCCTGAGAGCATCCATCACGCCTGACAGCGTTAACTTATAATCTTCTAACGTATGGTGTGGACGACCCAGTTTAACCTCTCTGAAGAAATTACAGCCAAAACACAGGCAGTAGAATTTTTTCTGAAAAACATATACTTGTGTCATTCAGTCAGAAGCTGATATCCATTATAGCAGCATGTGTTTGGCTGCTCAGAATAACTGGCTGCTCTGATGGGCTTCGAGAAGCAGGTGAGAAAAGGTGAAAAGTCTGAGGAGGCATTAATTGCCCTGTAAGAACCAAAATGTTGTTTCATTGAAATTTTCTGAGGTTTTTTTGTTTTCTTCCTTTGGGATTCGCTGTAAATATGTATCACTGGTTACCTTGAAAACATCTTTCACTTCATTTGCTACTATGGCAATGTCATCTGTTTGAACTCGTCCTGTTCCATGCATGACTCCCTGTCCCTGTTACCCAGGCTTTAACTCGGTGCTTTAAAAACCTAGTCAGGTACTTCATTTAAATACTGAACACAGAGGATATCTGTTACATTGTTACGTTTTATTCTGTTGTCTCTGAACATGCTTGGGTCCCCTCCTTTGAAGAAAAATGGCTAATGTTTAGCCTTAAAAACCTTTAAACCATGCATGTCAATGTTGCTTTCATCCACATTAGGTCCATGTATTGTTTTCCATTAGAACCAGCTAATTCCAGTTAATTCCAGCTAAGTCCAGAAGAAAAAAGATTTTTTTCAGGGAGGGATTTTGGGGGGTAAGTTTTAGTATTTTACTTTGGCATTGGAGAAATTTAGTTCGGCTTCATCTGGATTTTTGATGCCAAATTTGGCATAAACCCTCCTGGAGATCTGGCAACCCTGGTAAACCACCTTTGCATGAATGACATTTAATGCAGGAGCTCATAGGCCATAGTGACGAGATACTGTGCTCGAATTCTGCACTCAAGGTTGAGGTTGCACTAATTAAGAGATTATTAATAGCATGTGGGTCATCTAAGGTTCAATCTGACAAACAATGCGCACAGAAGGTCATTAACACTCCCTTGTGTTTAATCACCTCTGTGGTCTTTAATGAGGACACTCCAACATGCCTGACATTATAACACTGGGGGAGAAAAAAATAATAAAATAAAACAAAGAAATAAAACCAGAAAATCTAAAACCCATTATGAAAATTGGGTCCCGAGAGTGTTTGTATCTCTCTGTAGCCTGTGCAATTCTTCTGGATTGTCATGCCAGCCCACAGCTGAAAGGGTGCTGCAGCAGACTTATAATTACTGTACGTACATGCCTCTAATAAGTTAAGTACTGTAAAAATGAGCCTTCAAAATTTTAAATTGGGGCTGCAAATTTCTTTATTAACGACCTATGTGCTTCTAATGAGCTCTTTGAGACAATGAAGCTATCAGCTGGCAGCGAGGGTGCGAATATACACTCCTCCCTGGAAGCCGTCCAGCTGCAAAACGGGGTGTTATTCACATATGGCCCACAGTGATTTTCAACTTTATTACCAAAGTATTAATCACGGGCGAGCGCAGAGCGCCGAGCAGGACCTATTTCAGCTGCGTACAATGTTAGAGTCCACATTAATCTCATTAACTCTCACGGCGCATATAAGTGCCTGCAATGTTTCTTTGGAGAAAACTCGCAGGAGCCGTGTGAGGGTATCGGAGAGACACGGCGGTAAAGAGACAGGGTTACCTACGCAGAAGCTGTAGCTTCAGTCAGCCACTGCCACCATGCCCATGAGAAAGGTGCTTAACCTCAATAAATATCCAGCCATATAAAGGGAACATGTTTCAGAAGTGTAAGTCACCCTGGATAAGCATGACCAGTAAGCACAAAAAGAATAAATTGCACAGAAGCTGTATAACCACCGCTACCATAAAATGCAATACAATAAAGTTACATTACATTATTGGCATTTAGCAGACACTCTTATCCAGAGCAACTTACCTAGGTTACAATGTTTTGCACGTTACCCAGTTTGTGGACACGTCATGCATGACTTTGCATTAGAGATATGGGCTATTGTAGAAAAGTAATTCATATTCAGTAGCATTGTAATAACAGACTGTAAGCCTGTTTTGTTCTCACTGGGGATGATTATGTGTGTCCACACCAGATTACATACTAGAATTAACATTATCTTAGGTGGGGCTGTGGAGAACTGCTTTGAGTGTAAGGTGGAAATTTCCACATGGTGTGACATCAGACCATGATACATACTGACAGATTCTCAGGTATCCAACTGTGATGGGAGATAGACTGTGATGAAGAACAGAGCAAACATAAGACATAGAGGCAGGTAGAGAGAAAGAGGGGAGGTAAAGAGATGGAGACAGAAAGCTGTGAAGAAAGGAGGGGTAAATGATGGGAAGCAACAGAACAGCTTAGTTTCATTCTGCCCGTTTCATTAATGTGCAATTGTCAGCACAAACTTCCCCAGCAGTGTTTCTGGGTCTTCGGCAGACTTGGCCACAGCGGGTCACAGGGAAAGTTGGTCAGATCACATCAGAGGGCCCTTCTCATTGGCAGACAGACCCGCTGTGAGGTCATCACCACTGCAGTGTGGAGGGAGGCCTGTTTCAGCTGCCGTAAAGGCAGGGCAAACCTCCAAAGCCCTCATTTCATTCCACAGGCCTGGGTATTGTTTAGCATCCTCACACGTGGGGGAGGGGCCCGTAACCTTGCCAGCGATGGAGACAGGCAGTTCATGGCTGCCCTTGCTCACCCCATTGAGCTTTTGAGTTGTGTCATCTCTAAGGACCCCGCGTCCAGAATGAGGGATATTTCCCCACAGGAAGAGGACGGCAGCTCATGCGATGCTACAGTGTAGCATGTGATTAATGGCAATGAGATCTCGTTCATCCAGAGGCAATCAATTACCCCGGTGCAGTCGGCCCCCATCCGAAACCTGACCTGTGAAAAGCACCCCTCTCTCTGCAATGGTCTCTTCCATGGCAGCGTAAAAGAAAGCCGTGGAAGGGGCTAGAACTTATTTTTCATTTAATTTTTAAATTCTTTTGCTCTTCTCTCCATATTTAGGTGCAGTGAATTAACTTTAACACAGAAATGGAAAATAGGATTTCAGAACTTTTGTCCCCAGACAACATGTGTTCACCTGTCTATTTTTGAAAGAATGCAACGCTGCCTTTGTGTCGATGAGAGGCGAAAACCTTTGCACGGCAGGAAAATTCCACGCCATGATTTTTGATGTAAAGTTCACAGATGTTGTTTTTTCCGTTATAAAGGGATTAAAATAAAGCCACAGAGTCACAGCAGTGTGGGCAGTTTCGTCTTAAATTGAGCAGAAGGACAAATTCCTCCACAGGCGCTGAGTCATATTCAGACAGGCTGGAAAGAACATGAAACAGAAAACTGAAAAGTCACATCTTTCTAAGCAGACAATAAAGGAATGTGAGTCTGTGAGGATCCTCGCCTGTCTGCAGCACAACATGACTGTATCCTCTGCTGAAAGACAGGTGAAGAGGGACCTCTACATCTTTTATTTCCCCTGAGAATCTGTAATCCTGTCAGTGTCTGTTCATCTGTCTGGTTCTGTCTGTAGTGTTTGTGTATTGTGGTCATGTGTTCTTGAGCTTCAAAACATAATATTGACAGAAATAAAAACCAGAGGCCATGGTGTTCAGTGATGGGGAAGGATGAGGCTGAGTGAGGGGGAAGGATGGGGTTGAGTAATGGAGCAGGATGGGGTGTCAGGGCTCAGGCAAGGACTCAAGCGTGGACACAAGAGCTTCAGGTTCCAAAGAGCTTTAATAAGACGTCAGGCGAAGTAGCAAAACCAGAACAGGCAGTGTTGGTAACAGGCAGGCAGTCCGTGGGCAAACCAGGGTCAAAACAGGAACAGGCAGGGTCGGTAACCAGGCAGGCAGACAATCAGGCAAACAGAGCAAGGCAGTGAGCAGAATCAAGGTCGAGGAACAGGCAGGAACAACAACTGCAAGACTTACAGGCAAAAAACATGGCGGGAACGAAACAGGAGAAACACTGCAACGATCTGGCAAACAGGACAGAGACAAGCAGGGTAGATATAGGGCTGGGCTGATGAGGTGATGGGAAGCAGGTGTGCAGGCAGGCAGGTGGAGATGATCAGGTGGGCGGAGACAGGGCGGAGAGCGGGGCAGGGCTGGAACACAAGGAAAAACAAAAGCACATGGACACAATGACAGATGGGGAGAACATAAACACAACAGCTAGGGGGCCAGAGTACTGACATGGGGGTTGAGTGATGGAGCAGGATGGGGTTAAGTGATGGAGGGAGCTGGGGTTGAGTGATACAGCAGGCTATGCTGTATGTGGAAGTTCCACTGAACATTCCTGGATTCATCACTAGCATTCCTTCAGTATCAGTTTGCCTGGACAACCTTTCTGTGCCACTGAAGAGAAGAGCCGTGAGATTCCCTCCAGTGGTCCAGCCTGACATCTGTCAGAGCCTGGCTCGTGCGGAAAAGTGTGACAGAACTTTAGACAGATTAGGAGACACCTCGGTTTATACCTCTGTTCACATCTAATTCATTATATTATCTTCATTTGAACAGGGCAGATAAAACACTGTAATGATGTGTAATTAACAGAGTAGTTTCTGTGGACAAGCAAAGCCAGGCCTGTGATGGTATCACCTGCAAACATTATTAACCAGAGAGCTTTGAATTTCATTGCATTGCAGGACTTTACATTTACAGTGGCTTTGCTCCTTCAATCTACTACATGCCGCAAAGCTAATTTTAATGCAATACCTTTTAATTAGACTAATAAAGCATTTTAATTCAGCCTTATGCAACTGAAAAAACACAGGTTGTCTGCTTTCATCATATTATCTTTTCATTTTTTTTATTCTCGTGTTTTTCCAAATAACTGAAAATCTATTCAAGACCCACTAAAAATAAAAGTGGTCCTTAAAAAAATCTCTTACGGTCTCTGATCTTCGGCATCTGGGTATATTTGAACAGAAACCGCTGTTGGCTCTGTCGCAGACCCAGAGTCAAGATGCAAAAGGTGGTTTGCAATCGACTTTCCTCCACTTCCCATCAGTGTGAAAGCTTCATCATGTTCTCATGATGAAGGCAGCAGGAAAATGAGATCAACCTTGCACATGTGCCCATGTAAGGAATTACTGAACCTCTTTGCTCAGGTCCTCTTCACCATCCAGAGCAGTAAAGTTTCTATAATACTTCAGCTTGACGTCTATCATGTCCAGCTGTATGGTGCATTTTCTGAAGCAGCGGAAAATGGTAAGTAAATGGTCACTGATTCCTGTGGCTGACTTCTCTCTACAGCTCTTCCTGCCTGGCTGACTTCCTGTTTGCTTTCCGGATTCTGGAGGAACCAGACATCATGCTTTACACTGAGACTTAAAGGACGCGTGAGGGAGACATGTCACAAACTCTTTGCGATCAAAGTCAGCTTCAGGAGTGCTGTGTGAATCATTAATAGTAACAAATCACAGCTTGGTGTTTCCTCTGAGTTTCAAAGCAACGTTGAATCGTATGTGTGAATAAGCCCTTACTGTCCACACAGTCAGATGTATTTCCAGGCCTAATATTATACATTGACAGTCATGATTTCCTGTGCTCTCTTTTAAGATGACTTATATGCTCAGTGGAAACTTTCACCTCCAATTAGGAGTTGAACATATTTCTTTCCGGTGACAAGTCCTGCTCCTCAAACACTATACTACCATTGTATTACTATTGTTTACTCCGAAGATTTTTTTTTTTTTTTTTACCATGGTTAGGGGATGGGTCTTCCACTGAAGAGCTCTCTGCACAGCAAGGTTTCACTCCCTGAAACAAAGACCTCGGTTAACTGCTCCTGTTTCATACGCTAGCGAGAGTAATGAGACAAGTCTGGGCTAGAGCACCAGTGCTGGGAGACTGAAAAAAGTTCCACCTCCTTCCCAGAAAGGGCTGCTAGAATACAAACAAGGCATTTCTGTTCCATGTTCATGAGATGTAACATAATTTATAGCGTGCTGGTTGGCAGTGAGGGAGGTGGCTCACACTTATATTACCAATGCTGATGAAAAGTTGAAATGGTGACGTCTCAGGAAGAAGACAGAATTGCTTTTGTACCTCAGCCTTTTACAAGCCTCAGTGTCCAGACCTCCAGATGGTCCCCGCATGACTGTGCTTTCAGCAACAGAAGCCTCTGTTAGAGGAAGGTTTCAAGGACAGCTTGTCTCTGTGTGAGGTAGTTTTGAAGACAGGCTCTGTTTTAGGTATTTTTGAGGACAGGCTCTACTTGAGATAAGCTTTGAGGACAGACTCTGAGGTGCTTTTGAGGACAGCTTGCTTCTGTTTGATGTGTGTTTGCATTCCTGCCCCTTTGGTCTCTCTCAGAGCCACCCCACTGGTTCTAGAGGAAGCACCTGACCCAATGTGACCCAGTCCCCTCAGTCTCAATCCGCAGCCTCTGATTGGAGGAGAAACAAAGGGCGGGGACGGACAGAGTCGCTGCTGGACGCGAGACTGAGGACATGCGGTGTGACTGGCTGCGGAACCCTGCATCTGATGATAAAGATGTTTTCTGCCAGGTAGATTTCAGCACAACAACGATCTCAACACCATGTTTGTTTTGTTTTTTTTTCATCTTCCAGCTCCAGTATGCTTCAGACTCACTGGCTGCCATCAAAGCTAACATGCTGTCGCAGAAGAACACCATTGATCTCAGACACGTTCCTGCAGCGGGAAATCAAGGGCGCAGTTTCCCTACAGAGACTCGCACTGCGAAGGGAGCTGTATTCTCACACGGTACTCTTCAAACCACGAACACACACGTAAACCTTTTAAAGCTGTTTTTCCAAAGTTGAAGTCTCCAGATACTCAGCGGGTGTCTTCCTTCTGCCGGGCCTGAGGGACCGGGACAGTCAAGCAGGGGACAGCTGGAAATAGGGTACAGTCAAAAGGACACCACTGCTTCCTCTGGGAGCCTCCAGCAACACCCAGCGGCATCACGTGTTCTGTTGTGTCATCTTACATAATAACAGAAACATTGTGTATTTTTCAGCTATGCAGCAAAGCAAATATTCAGACAGTTCATATCTGGGTTAAATGTGTTGCCAGTGTTTTCGAATCTTCTATACATGTGGGTTGTAATTAGCTTTACTCTGGGTTAATGTGTGCTTTTTACCATCTAGCTGTATTTGTGTAACTTGATGGCAATGTTAATTGCTGTTTGCTGTAAAATGATCTTGGACGGCATCAGCACCATCTGATTGTATGGCCTGTCTTTATATGTCGGTTTAGGTATGTGTCAGTGGTACAGAGCTGATCTGGAGTCAGTCTGCAGAAATAATGCAGGCAACAACTTCATTCAGGAACATAAGGTGTTTCCCTCTAGGCTAGAACAGCATGCCTTTTTCACATGGATGATACTTTTGGTTAGGTGCTGATGATAAATTGTCTGAAACAGTCAGATGAATTTGGTCACGGACAGATGTACATATTAGATGCAGTTTTCACGGACCTGATCATCATTAAGTTTTGTGTTTGGCATGCCATTAGATTTTATATGTAATATTTTATACATAAACATCATAGGACATCTGTATTATACCGTATATAACAAGACACATAGCAAATAAGCTGACAGGGAGACCCCATACCCATATAAGCAAAGCAACGTTCTTCTGTGATATTATCTAACCCCTCTTATATATGCAGACTCCGGTCGCCTGTTTCATATGGGGTTTACATTGTTTGCGGAAATTGCTGTTTGGTCTAGAGAAAGAAAAAAAAGCAGCAGCCCATTTTCGTAAGGCTGACTGGAAGCAGAGCTCCCTAAATCCATTAGAGGCCATTAGTGCTGCTCCAGGAGGGGGGGGGGGGGTTGGGGGCGCCCCGTTTGTGTCTCGGCCCGATAAGAGCGTCTCGGCGCGGGACGCGGCAGGGGCCCCTGCTCCCCGCGCTCTGATCCCCTCCGTGGCGGGACGCAGTGTTTTTGTTTTGGTCCGTAGGATTAATCCGATGTTGTTTTTTTCTACTTCCCCTCACCCCTCAAGCTGCAGCCGGTCACCGTGGCGTCCTCACTCCAGCGAGCGGACAGGGCTGCGGGCGGGTTCGGGAGACGGGCTGAGACCGCGGGCGGATTCGACGGGCTCGCGGGGCGACGCTGCCGTCTGCTGGCGGGGTTTCAGGAGCCGCGCCCACGCCACTACGGCACACGGGGGGGGAACCCGGCCCCCATTTCCCTGACGTGAGGCAGACTGATGCACCACCACTCTGCCTGGATGGGGCACCAGCCAGCCACAATCTCTTTACCCACAATCCATTTCTTTCAATGCTGAGCAGGCAGCGGGGAGGCAGTAGGTCACTTATTTAATATCCTTGGTTTGACTCTGCTGAGGATTGAACTCCGTGCCTCTTGGGATCGAGGCAGACACCATAACCACAAAGCCACTGATCAATACAGTGGCTATAGTCTTAGATGTCTCCCAGTCGGTTTTGCGAAGAAGGACTGCTCTCAGATCAGCAGTAATTACGGCTACAGTGACAAACAGTCAGCTCCTTCAGGACTGACCATTACAGTTTGCTCTTTTTCTGAATGAGAAACGTGAAAAAACAAAAAAGCAGAGTAACCTAATTAGAGACTTTATACCCCTCTCCTTTGGAAAAGAGCATAGCATCATGGGAAGGCTACAGTCTATCAGTTTGAAGTCAATGGCAGCCTGAAAATGGATGGGTGATTATAGCGTGTTTCCAATAGCCATATTCACCCACAGTTAGATGGTGGCCATGATGAAAGGGCCAGCTGTAGAGGCAGCTGACAAACGCAGGACCCTCCAGATCTTGGCTGTGTAGAATTCGATGTGGCCAGGACACGGTTACGCAATGTTTGGCACAAGTGGGCATGTTTACAGAGCTGGCAGAGGAGGAAGGAGCCGGGCACAACGCCAGATAAAATGTGGGATCTCCTGCAAAATGAAACTATTTTTAAAACAACTGCAATCATACTTTTTATTCTTATACTGTTTTTTTTGTCTTATCAGCTGCTGTTATCATCCCATATAAGAACAGCAAAATGCAGACAGAAATACATAGATAGATACATAAGGGAGCATGATAAAGAGCCTTCACCTGTCCCCCCAAAAAGTCTGCCTAATTTAAGCATGTCCATCTCTAATGTGCTCATTGTATTAATTACATTAAAGGTATGTTAAATGTTTACATAAATGTGTTAATGGGAGAGTCCCCACTCTAAGCTACCGATTCACAGTTTCACCAGTAACAGATTTCATTCTGTCTGCTTCATTTGAAACAGAATGACTGTAGCTGCCTGCATGTGAGAATCCTCATTAGCTAATGAGCTATACCTGCCTAATGGGCACATCTTTTAAAACAGGTGTGTGTCTGCTGCCTGTTCAGTAGAGTGGAGCAGGTAGTTTGCTGTGGCTTTCTGGGTTTTATTGTTGGATTTTTTAAATAAATTATTTGTTTTTCTGCACAGTCTCCTTCTTGTTGTGTTTTTCTGAATGGTACATTGCCCAGCGCTGTTACAGAAAGACGTTGAGAATACTGCGTTCAATTACTCTCTTTAGGTGGAGATGCTGTGGAAGAGTTTGGAGTGAAAGCACAAGCTTGCTCTGATTGGCTGGAGTGCACCACACCCGCAAAAAGAGAAAGCAGTCCGTCACACCAGGCCCTGGGTGTGAGTTATACGGCCAGCCGTATCTCCTCTGGCTTGTGACTCAGTGACAAGCTTCAGTCGAGCAGCACACATCCCCAGCATATATCCACACTGACAGCTACCTCGGGTCCTTAGCGCTTTGTTTTGACATTTTCAAGCAGTGCTGAGCTGATATTTTGACAATCGCTCATATCGTCTAAAAAGCTGGATGTGTGTGAGGAAGAAGAGCAAGTTTAGCGTCCGTACATGATGAATATGAACCCGGGATTCATGCTAAATTGAAGGCAGATGAAGTGGACCACATATCTCAGGGCTGCCAGGTTTTCTACAGCAGGTCTCACTGGAAAAAGCTCCATTTAATGCTAAAAACTACTAGATTTAACTCATAGCCTATACGTAACAATGCACTCCATAAATCTCACATTATACATTGCAACATGATTATGCATACTGCATGACTAATCTGTGAAGCTCTTTGTCTTCAGTCAAATGTGTTTTGAGTGGCAGGGGAAGGGCCCTAAACAGCTGCCCACAGCACACAGAAATGTTTTGTTTTTAATCACTGGAGGGGCTCTTTCCCACAGCGCACCCTCAGTGTCTTTCCGTTCTGTTCAAATGTGCTGCTTTCCTGTTTTTTCTTTTTTGTGATGGCACTTTCCCTTAATCGAGCCATCAGATTAAGTGTGAATGATATTGGGTCCTTGAGGAAATGATCATTAATGGTGTGTTTATACATTTGTGTTTTTGTCATCTCAACGATTTTGTACTCCGTGTCTGTGAAAACACCTGTCTCCTATTAGTGAGAAGCAAGCTGAGACAGCAAGGCGGAAAAAAATGTTGATCTGTCAAGAAATTGCAACTGTGGGAGAAAATGCTAGCCTTTGAGTATTTTTCCAGGAATGACTTCTTTTGTTAAAATGTCCAGGAAGCTGAATTCTCCTAACAACGTTCTGTGTCTGTCAATGGTAAAAATCTCCAACTTAAGGCAAAACTCACAGGCTTGTCAGAGAGCGAGAGAATGGGAACATAACTAGCACAGAACACATTAAACCTTTCCGGAAAGTTCCAGGACCTTTAGAAAGCACCACAAAGCCAAAAGGGACCAAACAAAAAATTAAGGGGAGTTGGGGGAATAAAAGAGGTGTTGACCATCCTAACCTTTTAGCATTTGGGGTGACTTTGAAATTGAGGGACGTGTGTTGAAGCGGTCAGATGAAAAGCGTTTTATTCACAGTGACCTTTCTCTGTGGCTGAATCTCAGGTTGTCTGTGGCCGTGTCTGGACAGGCGTTTTTTCTGCAGAGTTGAAGGCCGTGCTGCAGGTTGACACAAAGTCAATGAGGCAGCATGTTTGTGTTTGAACACCAGGCACACGCTGACCTCTTTATACGTTTCAATCACGGCTCCTCGCCTTTAGCGCAGGAGAGACCTGCATCCTGGATGCTGATGTCATGGCAACTCGCACCTCTATTGCGTACAGACCAGAGATGTTCGTTCAGGCCCATTCACATTAATGGCATTTAGCACGTTAGCGCTAATCTGTAATGATTTCCAGATGGGACTGCTTGGAAACATGCTACCCTGCATCTGTGCTGAAAACGTTTGATTGATTGACGTCCATCTAAAGATCTGTGGGATCTCCCAGAGAAGAAGCGTCCGTCTCCTGAACGCGTGAGCTTCCCATCCATCATTACCTCCCTCTCTTCCGCTCGGTGTCGTCTCTGCATGAGGCGCTTCGGTCTGTTTTTGGCTCTGTTGGAGGCACGGCGCCTCTCTCCCTCTGCCGGCCCCTGAGGCCTTGCTCTCGCTCAGACTCGATTCGTATTGATCACTGAGCCGTGTTTGATGCTGCGGACCAATTAATGCCTCTCTCAGCGATCGCTGAGCTGCAAGTCTCCCGCTCTGTCCGAGCTGTCTTCTCCCCCCCTCTCTCCCCTTCGATCGACCACCTCTGCTCTCTGCTCTTCACCCTCTCTACTCCCCTGTTGTCCACACCCCAAAAGCTAAACAGCCTGCCTCCCTCTCGGAAATTTATTTATTTGGTCCAGATCTAACAAGGCTCCAAAACCGAAGTGTGTCTGTGTTCATGACAGTTCACAGTCACCCATTCATGATTTTGGCATTGTGTCTCCATACCAGAATCCTTCAGATGGTGTGGCTTTATGGCTGGGTTCCTGGCTTGGTCCAGGAATACTGAATTCATGTCTAGGCTGGGTGTCACCATGCCATGCAGCAGAAATCAGACAAAACCAAACGATCTCACAGCAGGACTAGAGTGGCGTAACCCAGCGAAAGTTGTCCCTTGGTGTGGCAGTCGCATCAGTGTTATTCCTGACGCCCGCACTAGGATCCCTCACATCCCATAATCCCCCTCTGCAGCTCTGTACAACTCTCTGTGATTTCCCTCTCCTCTGAGGAGCCCTTTCAAAATCCCACCCATCAGTCCCCCACCACACCCACCTATGGGGATTTAAGATACTTCCTAGTTTGAGGAAAATGTTCATATTGCATTACATTGCTGTCATTTAGCAGATACTCTTTTCCAGAGCGACTTACATAGGTTACAATTTTTACATCTTATCCATCTTCACCGCTGGATATTTACTGAGGCAACTGTAGGTTATGTACCTTGCCCAAGGGTACAGCAGCAGTGCCCCAGCAGGGAATCGATCCAGCAAGCCTTTTTGGTCACAAGCCCTGCTCCTTACCACTATTCTACACTAGAGCCTTTTTGGTAATGATGAATCCTCATCAGACCAGTCATCTTTCAAGGTTGCTGCCTTACAAACACTTTACATTTTACATTTTTCACTTTGAAATAAAACAGAATACAGTATAATAGGAGAATCCCATGGATCATCTGTTATTTATAGTCATGAGTTTGTAGCCAGTTGAGAAAAAACTCAGGACTTTGAATATCTCGATGTAAAATATAATCAACATTGAAAATTTTACTGGCATATCACTTAGACTTTGAGTTACACATTTAAGCAAGTATGCATTTTTCATCTTAAACCATATTGTTTATTATTATTATTTTTTTTTTTCTCAGGATGATTTGTACTGAGGAAAAAGCCCTAAATACTTATATCTGTTATTCAAAGTTGGGGACATACTGGTCAGATAAGCCCCCCCCCGTTTGAAAATGACCTGCATTTTAGCACTGCAGACTGTAAGAGATCTGGTTGGCTTAGGGATATCGGGTGCTGATATTGAGTGTGAGATGTGAAGCTTCCACTGGGCTGTCAAACATAGATTGCACTGTCTTCTAAAAAGAAAATGAAGCAATCTATGTTTGACGGATGAAGAGCTGCTGTTAAAAAAATCAGATGAGGAAAACAATACAATTTGCCTCAGAGAGACGAAGCGCTGCCTATAAAAAAATCAGTCCCTTGAGGGAGGAGACCTCTCAGTGCCTGGCACCTCTAAAGCCCAGTCCTGTGGATGTTTGAGGGAATTGTGGTATCTGGGAAGTGATGCAATCCTCTCAGTATTCTGCTTCTCTCCCCCACCCCTACCCTCCCCTACACACACACACACTCACACACACACACAAACCCACACACACACACACACACACACACACACTCACACACACACGTATCTACTTGCACATCTTCATACGCACACACACACACACACACACACACACACACACACACACACACACACACACGCACACACACACACACGTATCTACTTGCACATCTTCATACGCACGCACACACACACACACACACACACACACACACGTATGTACTTGCACATCTTCATACGCACACACACACACACACTCACACACACACACACACACACACACACACACACACACACACACGTATCTACTTGCACATCTTCATACGCACGCACACACACACACACACACACACACACACACGTATGTACTTGCACATCTTCATACGCACACACACACACACACACACACAAACATACACACACACACACACACACACACACACACACACACACACACACACACACACACATATCTACTTGCACATCTTCATACGCACACACACACACACACACACACACAACACACACACACACACACCCACACCCACACACACCTACACACACACACACACACACACACACACACACACACACACACACACACGTATCTACTTGCACATCTTCATACGCACACACACACACACACAAACACACACACACACACACCCACACCCACACACACACCACACACACACACACACACACACACACACACACACACACACACACATACACACACACGCACACACACACACACGTATCTACTTGCACATGTTCATACGCACGCACACACACACACACACACACACGTATGTACTTGCACATCTTCACACACACACACACACACACACACACACACACACACACACCCACACACACACACACACACACACACACACACACACACACACACATATCTACTTGCACATCTTCATACGCACACACACACACACACACACACACAAACACACACACACACACACACACCACACACACACACACACACACACACACACACACACACACACACACACACACACACACGTATCTACTTGCACATCTTCATACGCACACACACACACACAAACACACACACACCCACACCCACACCCACACACACCCACACACACACACACACACACACACACACGTATCTACTTGCACATATTCATTCGCGCACACACACACACACACACACACACACACACACACACACACACACACACACACACAGAGCCAGTGCAGAAGAGAACAGTGTAGTGTAAAATACAGAGCAATGTACCACAGTTTGCCTCTTTATCAGGGTGGACCTGATCATATTTGCGCTATTTTTGAATGTGACTTCAGGACATTAATCAAGCTCTGAGCTAATGAGGATTTCAGCACTTAAAATCTTTACAAGCCAGGAGAAATAATTTCCCATCTGGAGCTACGCTATTTTGGTATTAATGGTAGCACTTGTTTTCATCACATACATGTGTATCTATTTATGTTATGATACAATGGCTTCCTACCTGCAAGCTTTGCTAAGGCAACCTCAGTTTAGTTTATGTTCACCTCACAGCGGTTTGAGTTTTCAGTTCAACTGAAAATCTGAAAAACACAACAGCCTGGAGTGCAGGGATTTCACCAATGCCTCATTACTAGCACTGGTATCTGCCCAAGCTGTGTCTCAGACTGACCACAAGGTGGCACTAATCACAAGTTACATCCTTCACTGGCTGTTGAGGCTGCTGCTGCAGCTCCAATCTTGGAATGTCTCTGCATTTCTCAAAACTTCATTCTGAGGATATAATTGGCATCTTGTACTGCTAGAATGCATTTAATAAATACAGGACTAGGGAGCCATTCATTTTAATTAAACAGCAATGTCAATAATTGTCTTAAACATGTAGTTAATGGGTAACAAGGTTTTTTAGTGTTGGCTTTTTCTGAGTACTTGTACAGTACTCAGGATGTAGGCAATGGAGGAAGTGAGTATGCTGTATCATGTGTACAAATCTAGGTAAAACCCTAGCCCTGATTAATTTTAGTCCTTTCAAACTCAAAGTGGTGTGTCTAATTAACTGGTTATTACTTATTTTCCACTTATTACTACATATTCAAAATAAGACCCACCTAAGTATTCTGTGCTAATTTATCAAACTGAACAATCAATCAATCAATTCATCAGTTTTAGAGGGGTGTTTCACTCCAGTTTGCAATGTTATCAGTGCACATGTCAGTGCCAGCTCTGTTTGTCTTTTATGGAATATGGAAATGTGGAGTCAGATGCATTGCATTCATTCAAGTTGGTGATGGCAGCACTTTCCTGTCGGAGACTGGAGAGAGAAGTGTGTCAGAGAGCGTTAGTCTCAGCCCGAGGAGTCAGCAGACTGGAGCAGAAATGTTTTCTTCTATAACCTATTGCATGTATTGTTTCTGAATGCAGCATTCCTTGAAAATGCATTTTTTCCAGCCCCTCAAAGCAAACTCTAAATTGCATCCATCCGATTTTGTTTTTTTTTTTTTTTTTGGACATCACTCATAGGTGTAATTTTCTTCCGACTGTCATTTGAATGACATTACAGTGATCTCATCTGAAGAGCAAATCAAATCAAAATCACTGATTGAAATCAAACACTCAGAAATTGATTTTTTGGCTGTTTCTCATCTCTCATCTTTGAAAGTTTAGAGGGCTGCGCCATGAGTTGACAGACAGAGGCTGGGCTCAGGTGAGCAGCTTATTGATTGAAGAGAATGTTTCTAACCTCTTCTGCAAAAAAAAAAAAAAAAAAAATGAGAAGGCAAACAGAAACTCTGGGTCCATGACCAGCTGGCTGATGCAGTCTTGATTTGTCTCAGGGGAGAGGTATTGAACCAAGGAAGTCTATACCTGTACGCCAATCAGTCAAACCTCAGTCTTAGGGCCTCTGCTAACCCCTGTGAGAGACCACATGTTTCATCTGCACACGGGAAAATTAGCAACGAAGAGAAAGAGAAGGTCATTCTGAAGAACTGAGGCATGTAAGTGAGCGTGATGTCATTTGGGTGCATCAACTGCACCTCCCATATCTGCAGGCTCAGCAGAGGGAGGTGTGGACAGGTGTGGGGTGGTCTGGGACTGTGTGGGGAGGGGTGGGGTGGTGTGGAGACGTTTGGGGCAGAAATCGGGGATCTGTAAAGTCAAACCTCACCTTGACGACATATATATAGTCTCAATTGCAGGTAAACGATGAGCCAAAATGGCCTGCCTGATCCATTCTCATTGTAGTGCATTCTCACTCTCATTCTGGAACACTGCAACCCTCCATCTGTGGGCACGCCTAGCAACACGACACTACTGATGCTATTGGGTGGCTGAGGGAAACCACGCCCACAAATGATTTTCATTCACCGTCTCATGTCATTGCATAATTAGCAATGTCTCATTAGTCTACACTGAGTCTGTAATCTTGCCACAATTAACACACAGTGTGATAGACACATTATCTGGGGTCTCCACCGATCCACAAACAGGCTTCAGTGAAAAGTCACCCAAAGCCTTGTCTCTGTTATTAATTACTGCAGTCTCAGACAACTACAGCCTCTCTCTGAGTCACTCTCTCACTGCTCCACTGCAAGCGGGCTGAGAGTGTCTCTGACTCAATGGATGAGTCTCCAACAAAAAAAAAAACACACACACACATTTGAAAGATGACTGAACATCTGTGCAATAAATCTAATGGATACGAGGCTACTGTCAGTAGAATTTCAATAGCTTCCTCTGAGAAATAAATCTCTTTCTCTCTCTTCCTGTCTCCCTCTCCCTCTCTCCCTCTCTCCCTCTCTCTGCCTTTCTATGACACATGTAATGGGGAAATGATTTTTTTAAATAGTTGCCCAACTTTTTCACCTCTAGTTTGGCTTCATGACCCTGTGTTCAGGTCTCAGGGGGTGTGGCCTGTTTGAGCTCTGAGCCCTTTGTGCTTCCTCTGTGACAAAGCCATGGCGGAACAAAGGCCTGCCTCACGCCTGCTGCTCTTCCCAGAATCCCAGCGCATACAGCGCCATGCTGTAATCCCCCTTTGTCTTACGCTGAGACCGCGGCGGTCGCCACTCCGCACTGCAGGGGGAGATGGGAGTCCTGGAGCTCTGGGGAGGACGGACACGCTGATCATTGTGTTCTGTGTGATATAACGAGTGTCGGGACGCGGCTGTCTGTAAACCCCGATCGCAGGGAGCCCCACCAGGCGGAGAGATGCCGGCGACGCCGCGGTGGGCTTCAAATCCGAACGGCAGGAGACTTCAGCTCAAAGTGGAGCCTCATCGATCCATTCATCGGGAGAGATATCTCCAGGAGATAACCATCCTCAGATCTTTCACAGTGCTTCATCCTCTTTCCCTCGTTTTATTAATATTTCCTTTGGACAAGCCTAAGCGTGCGGCTTTTCTTTCTCTTTCCAAGAAAGGATTTATTCAGCTCACAGAGATCTGGAACATGTTGCTATTGCACAGTAATAATGGATATTATTGGCCTTGGCACAAAACACTTGGCTCAATCGTACCCAAGAATTAAATCACATCTGACTTTTCATTCTCATTCGATTCCTTTAGGTTCGCAATGAAAAGTCCATCATTTTCAACAGAGTGATTAAGTCAGCGGGTCCTGGTCAATATGATATTGTAGTGCTGGTTTTTCTCAACACTACCTGCAGAGAGGTCCATGTATTCACTTCAGGACTGGTTGAGAGAGAGGGGGGGGAAGGGAGGGAGAGAAAGAGAGGAGAGAGATTGTGAGAAAGAAGGAGAGCAGAGAGATAGTGAGAGAGAGAATGAGACTCAGAAAGAGTGAAAGAAAGTGACAGACAGATAGAAAGATAGGGCAGGACAGCCAGACAGGGGAGGGTCCTGACTACTGAGAGAGAAGCCTTTCCACACAGTTTACAGAGAATGGTCCCACTGCCCACGTTAATAATGCTCAACAGAAGCTCAGCTTGATTAAACAATTATAACCAGCCAAAAGGAAAAGGCAGGAGAGAGAGACAGAGAGAGAGTGATCGATATATGTATAGAGCAGAGGTATATATATATATATAGAGAGAAAGACAGCTGGTAGAGAGAAAGGGATGAAAACAGAAAGATACAGGAGACAGAAAGAGAGAATGAATGAAAAAGAACATCATCACTAAAGCCCATATCACCCTGTGGGGGGTCATTTGTCAGGCGGAGTGGAGTAGCAGTCTCTCCTGTGGACAGTCTGGTGACATTTGATCAAGGAGTGCAATCCATTTGCAGCCAGTGGCCTGTTAGGCGATGTGTCCTCTGTTTCCTCCAAGCCTCAACAACACCAATACTTCCCAATGACTCCAGCACATACAGCCCAGCTCTGGGTCAGAATCTGAGAATCCAACACAGAGACTGTTTCAGTAATGCCACACAGAGCCTGTTTCAGTAATGAAACACAGAGCCTGTTTCAGTAATGCCACACAGAGCCTGTTTCAGTAATGAAACACAGAGCCTGTTTCAGTAATGACACACTGAGGCTGTTTCAGTAATGAAACACAGAGCCTGTTTCAGTAATGACACACTGAGGCTGTTTCAGTAATGCCACACAGAGCCTGTTTCAGTAATGCCACACAAAGCCTGTTTCAGTAATGAAACACAGAGCCTGTTTCAGTAATGCCACACAAAGCCTGTTTCAGTAATGAAACACCGAGGCTGTTTCATGCCACACAGAGGCTGTTTCAGTAATGCCACACTGAGCCTGTTTCAGTAATGCCACACAGAGGCTGTTTCAGTAATGCCACACTGAGGCTGTTTCAGTAATGCCAAATTGAGGATGTTTCAGTAATGAAACACAAGCTCTTCACATGAAGCATAGAATAACCAAGCTAATTACCTCACAGCTTCTGACTCTATGTCGTCTACATCTGTGGCATCAGCACTTACCTCAGCTGGCTTTGCCCAGACCCCATTACTGCCATCACCGTGGAGACAAAGAACCACACTGCTGTACTGCGTCACCAGCGGACTTTCATCCGGAAAGAATACAGGTTCTCAAAATGAGCTCCCCTCTCTCACACTGTGAGCCTCTGAGTTAAGGAAAAGTGCCCACTCATACAACATGTCCAGTCTGTCTGCAAGAACAGCTGAAAATGAAATGCTGTCCAAAAAAACCCCAAGCAACTAATAAATGCACACTTTTAGTTTTGTCTGTTAATAAGGAGATATTAACAGCAAAGTGAAAATGTATGAGAAACCTGTACACCTGAAAAAGTGCATTCTAGGGCTGGCTGTCTATGCAGCTGGAGTGTAAAGGAAGTGACAATGGAAGTCTCATAAACGAGCTCCGCCATACACCGCCGTGACAATCACAACACCACGCCTCAAGAGGCTGTGAGCAAGGGTCCTACTCCATACAATCTGCAATAATTAGTTCCCTGCATTGTATGAATGTGTTAGAATAAATACTCTATAATGTACAAGCCCCTTGTAAACACCTGCCTTTTTCTAATCATGGATATAACTGAGAGCCTTCACTCTACATGAGTTTAATGATGAATTACCAGGCCTTCACCAGCTGCAGCTCTTATGCTGTCTTCACATATGACAGTGGAGAGCAAGAGACACATTATGTTACCTTTACATTGAAGGAGCCAATCACTGTTGCAGGTACACCTCTTCACCACAGAGAAAGCACATCTCAACAGAAGACAAGGTCAGTTCCGCTTTTTCGCACTCCACAGTGTAGAGAAGAGAGGCAGATGGAGGCAATTCAGTGCTATTCAGTTTTTTAAACTTTCCTTGGGGGAAAAAAAGAAAGA
This sequence comes from Megalops atlanticus, assembly GCA_019176425.1. Classification (NCBI taxonomy): domain Eukaryota; kingdom Metazoa; phylum Chordata; class Actinopteri; order Elopiformes; family Megalopidae; genus Megalops; species Megalops atlanticus. Next base: position 2,067,182 of record CM032878.1, read on the forward strand.
AAACATAGACCTTGAAGAATAGAAAAAAAAAAGTTCCTTGCACCTTTGTGTTTGGAGCAGATTGCGCCAGCGAGCATGTGGTGGTTTCTCTTGTGCTTTCTCACTCATTCTCCTCCTCCATGCATGGCCACATGCTTACCTGTGAAAACATGCGGCACGCAGCCGCTGCCCGCGGACACGTGCAAGTCAGGCTCGTGTGTTCGGGGCGCCTCAGAGGGTGGGCAGGAGACATTCTGTGAGTAGCGTGCAGAAGTGTTTATCATGTCTCTCTGATGTAGAGGACCGAGAGTATCTCCTCCAGGGGGGTTATTTTAAGCTCCACACGCGAGATGTGCACTAGGAGCACTAAAACAAACGAGAGCGGTGGGAGAGGAAAAACGTGTAACGCAAACAGATGGGTGAACCTCATTTTAATCAGCCTCACACACAGGACAGGATTTCATGTCTGCAGACAGGCAGTGCTGGTAGAATGTAGGAAATTCATTCTGCCTCCTTTTCACTTGGGGATAAGATCAAGATGGTGGAAACTGGAAACTGATCCTGGATCGTAGTACTTTGAGCCAGAAAGACTGGCTGAATACATCCTCCAGCGAATAAGTGGAATACACCACCCGGATGCCTGTTTCCCTGCTTTAAAATAAACTTAGAGACCAGTGGGATCATGCAGTGCGATAGGAGATACCTCCTTCTGAATCACAGGGAAACAGCAGGCAATACTCAAAGCTACAACGCAACAAAATTCATGACTGACATTCAAGTGCATTATAAAGGTGTCCATCATGTTAATAAATATATGTTTTATACAGCAGTGATATTGAAAGGGATCTTCCATAGATACTTCTAACCCTGATTCAACGCTAAATGATCCCACCATCATTGCTATAGTCTACAACTGAAATGGACAATGACCATAGTGATTTAGGACTGAAAACATCTAAGTATATATAGGGGCCATATAGTCCAAAATGGTTTAAATATTTGAATGCATGTATTTAAAATGTTTATTCCATTCATTACATTCATTCCAGAGTTTAAAGCTTAAATGATTACTGGGAAACACTTGCTGCAAACAGTGGAGTCTCAAACGTACATTTTGAAAGAATTACCACAAGGTGGCAGCAAATAACCAAGGAAATTGCTTGCGCTTGATAATTTGTACACTGGTGTACAGCCAGGAATGTAACCTGCCCCAGGTTTGAAATACCACTGCAGTTACTCTTTAGGATTAATGAAAATAGTTTATGTTATTTACAAGTACAAATAATAACAGATTTAATCAAAATATATTATACCTTAGACTACATCATAATCATGTTGATCAGTGATGGGACAGTGAGATTTCATGAACCCTATGATTGGTGGAGCTACCATGAGCTGATTTGTATAACCAATGAGTACACACCAATAAAGTTCTCCTCTCCATAGCAAAATGCTATTGATTGGTTTAAGCCTGTGAGTCACTGATAGCCCGTGATAACCCCACCCTTTCTGGGGTTCATGTCGTCACATCTTTCCATTCTCAGTTTTGAGTTGGTAGTTGTTCTATCTCTCGCCATTTTACTTGAAATGCTTTCTTTTTATTGACAGGTTTATTAAATTTCAAATCCTGTTATTTGTAAATCTGTTTCCAGCTCAAATAATCCAGCTCATTTCTGGTGTAAAGCTGCTTCTGACAATAAGCTGTGCATCAAATTTAACAAAATTCACAAATGGGAAATACAATAAGCAAGAGATATTTCTTAAGAAGCTTTTGAAAGAAAGAAAAAAATCAGAATTCACTCTTGTTCACCCACCCATGAAGGCAGTAAGCCTTCACAAAAGCCTTATGTGGGCATGTCACGTTTGTACTCTGACCTCCTGACCCCATGGTAGTCTGAATTCTTCTCTTAATGTAAAGGGCAACATCCTGTACAGACAGCATACCCACACAAACAGGCCTCTTACATAAGCTCCAGTACTGCAGGACACAGAGAGAGAGAGAGACAGAGAGAGAGAGAGAGAGAGAGGAGAGAGAGAGAGAGAGAGAGAGAGAGAGAGAGAGAGAGAGAGAGAGACTGATCAGATTACTGTAATGGGGAAAAAACCCCACAAGTCACAACTCCACTTTGACAAGAAATAATATCAATAATATCACTAGTCATTGTTCATAGGTGTGGGGGTGATTTTTAATTGCTAATGGAGGTTGGCGAAGTGAGATCTCAGCATGTACAGGCTAGCGCTGTCAGCTCAGACACCACATCAGGGGTGTTAACCTATTTTAGCTCCTGATCTTTCATCGGGCAAATTACGCTGATTGATTGAGTTTAGGACAGGGCGTCACTTCCCTCAGTTCCAGACAAATGGATGTTCTCTGCTCAAGAGCAAGAGGGGAGACAGAGAGGCGAGGAGCAGCAGCCATCTGCAGCAGCTGGGGCTGGCTTAGCCTGCTGGGAGGGGGAGGCCGGGGTGGATGGCCCTTGTGTTGTTAGCGTTGGGTGTTTGCAGGAATTCCAGCGCTGTACTTGACGCACTGGTCAATGAGAGAGAGAGAGGCCACTTTACCAAAACAAATGATGCTCTGAGACCCCCCCCCACACACACATGCCTCCTCACTCCAGCAGCACCCCCATCCTGTCACAGAGCCTATCTGTGTAATTGGGGGGTCAATGTCAGTACTGGGGGCGGCCAGGCTCTATCTCCCTGGAAACGCTTGTCAGAGCTCAGGAAGGGATTTGTGGGATAAGGACAGGATTAAGTGACAGGACGTCCAATTTTCCCCCCGTCCCCTGGACACTCGGAGCTCTCCTGTCACCGAGCAACAGTGACACGAGGTCACCACCAACACCGACACCACCAGCTCTTACAAACTTCCTGAGTAATGAGGCCGTCCACACCTCTGCAGTGTGTCAGAGAGGGAGGGAGGGAGAGTTAGGGAGAGAGAGAGAGAGAGAGGGAGAGGGAGAGGGGGAGAGGGAGAGAGGGGGAGAAGGAGAGAGAGAGGGAGAGAGAAAAAGAGAGAGGGAGAGAAAGAAACAGAGAAGGAGGGAGGCAAAGACACCCAGTTATACCTGGGTATGACCATTAGTGCCTCAGGGAAGTTTGACCTAGCAATGAACGCTTTAAAGAATTAAAGTTAATTTAAACCAATTCACTTTAAACCACTTGACCCCACCAATTACAAATACCATTAATTTTTTTCTAAAAATCTTCTAAAATCATCTTTCAGCCACTCATCCTTTATGGAAATGAAGTGGGCAGAATCCTATAAAATTTTTTGAAATTACAAAGAAAAACCCCAAACAATGCATGCAGGGCCACAATGGTTATCAAAATAAAAAAGAGCATAAAAACTCTGGACCCACCTGACACAAAATGTCTGAAACTTACTCAGTTATAAAAGCCCTGAAATACCAGCTGAAACCAGAAAAGAGTCCCTAGCTCGCTAGCACAGATACACACTCCACCCCCTAACTTAAGCAGTCAGTCATCCTGCTTCCCACGCATCACATAGATAGAGCTAAAGTGTCTGGGATACTGTGTGTCAGAGTGTCTGTATATATGTTTGTGTTTGCATGTGCAAGTGTGTGTGCATGCATACATGTGTACAGCAGTGTATGGTTGTGAGCACCTGTGTGTATAGGGGTATGCGTGTGTGTGTGTGTGTTTTATGCATGTGAATGTGCTTACTGTTTTGCGACAGGAAGCCATTGTATGTAACTGAACATGGCAGGGAGCATGCAGTACTTTCTGCTGGGAAAGGAAATCAAAGTTCCGAGGGGCAGAGTGTTTCAGAGTACAGAATACATAACAGTACATTTTCATTTCAGCTACCAGACCACAACAAGTGGAAAATATTTAAGACTTTATTTTGGTTACAATTTTGACCACAGTTATGTATATAAATAATATTAAAAATGACAAATTTGGAACCACCTGAAACCCACAGGGTGAAGACAGTCAGCTTTTAAGAGCTTAACACAGACATTTCACTGCCCTTTGGGAGATATACTGGAGCATATATTAGAGTATACATATAAAAAACATGAAATATAAAAGATTGACCTTTATAAAAAACATATGGACACACAAACCTGTATACTTCAAAATATTGCACAAATACTCAAGTGACACTATTCCTGTTTCAGACCCCATGTTTTCACTAAGTTTCTCTCTCTCATATACACGCGTGCACACACACACACACACACACACACACACACACACACACACACACACAGTGAACACTCTCACACATCGATACACTCACCCCGAAGTATGCTAACACACTAATGTTCACCCATACACAAACACACTAAGAAGCATACAATAATTTGTATTTCAGTAAAGATAAAATGCATGATCAACTACATTATTTAGAGTTTACTACATACACAGGTCATTTTAAAAAACTAATCAGTACTTGGTTTAGGGCAGAATGTAAAATCATTCTGAAAAAAAGACAAATTGGAAAAATAACCTTTCTAGTTGTAAGGCTATGTGGACAACTTCTTACTGACATTTTTCACCATTTGCTTGTTTAAGGAGACTAGCTGTAATATTCAGAGGGCAGTCGGGAGGAGCAGAAAAAAGCTATGAATTCTTTACAAGGGCATCTTAACAATTAAATCATACTCCTCCAGTTCATACTGTACTCCTCACAAACAGGGATTTTAATGGTTAAACCATGTTCCTACAGGAACTGTCCTCGCAAAATGTCTGATACTGACTGATACTCGCTGTTTGTTTTTTGCATATCAGGAGGAAAGAGGGCACTATGGCTTTTTTAAATAAACAGAAACATGTTTGGAACTATGATTTTCTCTGAATTTTCTTTTTTCTTCTGAACTGTTGTGAACAATGGGACTTTACCACAAATGAAGAGAGACACTTCTCACGGGAAGAAGTCTGGATTAAATAAACATGAGCCCTAAACTCTGACTCACGATTAAACACAAACGTCACTTTTATCTTCACAAACACAGTTCAGCGTGTACTGTAATCACAAACATGAATTTAAAAAAATGTATGTTACTGAGAAAAAGTAACAGCTTCATTTGTTTGTAAGTCAAAGGACAAATGTGGACTTGAGGGCACAGAGATAATTTTGCTTTTACACCAAGTCTGAATACACGGGGGGGCATTTAGTCATATTTGCAGGGAAAGACTCAGCAACACATGGGACCACAAAGCACAATTTAGCTCAACAGACTGAAAAATCACCTGGTCTACATCTGAGGAGGGGTACGCTCACATTTGCACACACTCTCCATGCTAGGCGAGTACTTCACAGTCTTCTGCACAAAATAAGAGGTAGAATCTTCCTCCTCAATCCAAAAAGTGGATTTTTTTAATTACTGTAAAATACAAATACAAGACAAACTGTGACAGTGTTACTGTGTGATTCAGCCAGACCCTGTGCAGTAGACATGTTGCTGCTGTGCTTCTGTAGAGGCCCTGTACTTCCTGTGTGCAGCTCCTGTGGTCTCGGCCAGGCGAGAGTCTCTGATGATGTTAAATACAGTCCTGTGTTTCGGTCCCATTGTGTGGCGGCCGGTGCCGCGTGTTTTATGTCAGAAGAATGCTGTGAATTTCCTGTTAGTTCTTGGGGGATGCACTGCTTTTCCTGCTGCTGGGAGCCACGTCTGTCCATTTCACTTCCCCTCACTGGGTTTACTGGGAGGCCCAGGGGGGAGCAGCCCTCCACACAAACCTGCCGCTCGGTGTGTGTGTGTGTGTGTGTGTGTGTGTGTGTGTGTGTGTGTGTGTGTGTGTGTGTGAGTGTGTGTGTGTGTGTGCAGGTGTCTGTGTGCAGGTGAGTTTGCACATGTGTAGGTGTGGGAATACATGTTTATTAGTGTGTGCACATATATGTGTGTGTGCTCGTGCATGTGAATACCAAGCAGCACTCTGTCCCAGAAAACAAGCACAAGCTGCGCTTTCCCAGCAGCAGAGGAAGGCAGCAGTGAGGTGGGCGTGTCACCCCCTGGCCCCGCCCCCTACGCCACGCTGCTGGTGGGGGTGCTGTGGGTGCTGCCCATGCTGGGACTGGCGCTGCTGTCCTCACGGGGCCCGGGGCCCGCGGGCACCGGCTGCCGCTTCGCCCTCACGCAGGGGCACCCTGCAGAACAGGAGGGTCACAGTCAGGCTCCTCCCACTGCCCCGTCACCGCGGAAACCAAACTCCCAAACAAACACCTGCTACCCACCTGAGATGTGCACGGCGCCGGACCCTTTCCCCAGACCTGAGGAGTACAAGGGGACATGGGGATAACGTTTCTTTAGTACAGTAACATTATACCTCTCATTCCACATAGCAACGCAGAACTGAGCCTCAGTCTCAGTTTGGATACTGTTAGTGGCGGCGTACCTGTGTACAATGTGTGCACTGTAATCACTACTTGTGCAATGAGGAGAGCTGTTTTCTGTAATTAAATCAAATTATTCATATCTGTGAAATGCAGATGAAATAACAAATTTAAGTTGTTGAGTGGGTGTCGGGGGGCACTGGGGGAAGAAGGTCTGGGGGCGAAGGTCAGAAGAGGATGGGGGCAGCAGTAGGGTTTTCGGGGCAGGAGACAGAGGCTGAAGGGCTCAGACTCACCTGTGCGGTTCTGGATAAACCACAGGGCTCCGGTCAGAAGAATCCCAATCAGAAACCCTCCGAATGCGATGCCGAGGACAGCGGGGAGGTCAAATTCCACACAGGGGTCTGCTGCGCACACACACACAGAGAGAGAGAGAGACAGACACACATACACACACACACACAGAGAGACAGACACACATACACACACATACAGAGAGAGAGAGACACACACACACACACAGAGACACACACACACACACACACACACACACACACAGACACAGAGAGAGAGAGAGAGAGAGAGACAGACACACATACACACACACACACACACAGACACACACACACACACACACACACACACACACACACACACACAGAAACCCAACCGTCAGTAACTCACATAAACCCCAGCAGGGCGGCTCAGTAAGAAGTAGCACTCCCTCACAGTGCTACTCCTCCACAGAGCTGTTCATCTTTACACCTCACCAGCTGGAAATTAGCCTTTCCTCTGAATACAATAAAACATTACGACATTAAGAACTGCTTTTTTCTCTGCTCATTTGGAGTGCTGCTGGGCCAAACTGAACGGAACATCAGTCCTCTGATACAAGGGACAGTCTCTGTTCAGCACTCAGCACAGCTGTTCTGCGTGGTGAAGCTTGCTGCTACAGCGCCCCCTGCCTGCACAGGGATTTCTGTCACGCCAATCCAAGCAGGAGTCTGAGACAGTTTGCAGATGGGAGACCACTAACCCCAGTGGAACTGCACAAACAGTCATGCTACTGAGAAAGTCATAAAACACACTTCCAGGTTGCTTCCCGCCCGGTTCTGATGTGGACAGCAGAGGAAGCTAATCACAGGCCCCCAAACATGAACCATCCTGCCCCACCCCCAACCCCCCAAACCAAAGGCTGCGCTAATTACGCCGTTTACACGTAAATCTCCACCACAACACACGCCCACACAACGCTCTCCTTTCTCCTGTATCTGAGCACACCAATGAAATGTTTCTCAGTCTTTCCAGTCTTTATACAGGACCACTCTACTCACTAAAGCTTATTTATCCAGTGAATTATGTGATTTAACTTGAATTAATTCTACAAATTTCCACGTATCAAACCAACCAAAGGATAATCTGCCTGCGTGAGGAAACATCTCTGAGCTTCAGCGTTAGGCTCAGCTAACAGAGAGCTCAGACTGTAAACAGCTCAAGACTAATTCGTGTTTGGAGTGTCTGATTATGTCAATCAGTTTCAAATGACCCGTACGTCCTGCGTTGCCGGGCGCTGTTGGGTAGAACCTAAGCGTGACTGAGCATGTGCAGAATGTGAAGGCTGAGATGTTTACACGGCAGTTTGGAAGGCTGCTTTGAAGGTCAGGGAGGGGATAGGGCCAGACGTGGTGACGGACACGGCCCAGGGCCTGCTGGGAATTTGGACAGGTGTTCCAACACTCTTCACACGTGAAACCCAACTCGAGACAAACAGGAAGGACCCGGCTGCCCCTCTCTCTTAGACACCCTGCTTCTTTTCATTCCTTTTCTTTGTTTCTTTTTCCAAAATCAGCAGAATGGATTTCTTTCTTTTTTTTTTTGGTTAATTTCTTTGTTTTTGTGCACTGACAAGCACGGCTGAGCAAACAGAGACAGGAAGCCTCTCAGGTGGGAGAGGAAGTGGAGGGGAGAGGGGTCCACACGACAGGCACAAACACAAAGATGGCCAGGAAGTGCCACCAGGTGACACTCAAGATCAAAGCCCCAGACAGTCGGTCTGCGACCAATCACATTCCAGCTGATCTTTGACACAGAGGACCTCTGCTTTATCAATGCACTGTAGCGCTTCATCACTCCATTCTCTACCAGCATCAGAGCATGACAGACCGCGACAGAATCTGACCTCACCCAGAGGTTGCAGGTCCAAATCCTTGTAGCACCCCAGTATAGTAGCTTAATGGTAATACTATAAATGTAGGGCACATAATCACAAACTATTCACCCTGGATGACCCACTCAGGTGTCTGCTAAACCAGAGAACAGTGTAATATGATGTATCAGACAAGCAGATAATATCTTTACTAATGTTCGATATGTTTCGTAAGCATCAGTTACAAAGCCTGCATTCATTAGATAGAACCAGCATTCACCTGCATTGTTATCATTAATGTATGGAATCATTTACCAAGACGCATAGTGGACACAGGCATACTTAGAGTGTTCAAGGCTTGACAGGCCTACATAATCTCTGGATTAGTGACGAAATGAAAAGCCTAGCTGGGCTGAATGGCCTGTTATAGTCTTTTTACTGTCTTCATCTCATGATTACAATATTTGGTTGTTTTCTGTAAATTACCCGTGCAGTTCAGAAAGTCCTGAAATGACAGTTTACAGGAGAGAGGATGCTGTAGCTGAAAGGTCGTGGCCTGACAGCCTGCAGGTCTCACGGGAGAGGCGGATTTTTCTGAATTAAAACAGCCGTCATCACAGGCCTGCCAACCCCTGCGGCCGGGGCCAGAGTGGCTTTAAGGTCAGCGAGGAGAGGCCACCGCTTTATGGGAGGAAGCCATCCCTTTGCCTGCTGGCTCCACGCCCCACTCCAGTACATCCCCCGCCCTACCCCCCCCCCCCCACCCCCCTCCCGCACCCCTCACACTGTTCCTGAGATCACCCCTCCGAAATGGTGACAGAACATGACACCTGCCTCTGCCCGGTCCCGTGCCCTGCGTCCCGTCTCCGGAGGCTGTTTTCTCCGGAGCGGCGGGGGGGGATGAAGGGTGGAGCGCTGTAAATGGGTGCGTGTGCGGAACACAGTCTGGCAGCCCGGTGGAAGCGTTTGATTTTTGGGTCGCTGACGAAAAAAACGGGTCCAAAACATCGGCTGGCCTCTTTCCCGACAGCCGGAGGAATGCAGGGGCTTGGACCGGGCCCACGGCCCGCGAGATGGCCTTCCCTTTGAAGAGAAACACCTTCCCGCCTTTGTGTGCTGCGGACAATGGAGCGCGGGCCCCTGTTTGGCCTGGCCGTCCTCCAGAACCCGAGCTCGAATAATCCCCCACTGCCTCATCAGTGCTGGCCGTGGCCGTGAGGTCAGGCAGCAGGCCTTCCTAAGGAGCTGCCCCCCCGCTCCTCTACCTCAACCCCCTGAACCCCTGAACCCCCTCCCCATAAACACCCCAGCAGTGAAGCCTCTGGCGTCACGCGATGCCGTCTTCAGCCCGGCATGACTGACGTGTGCATCATGGAACATCCCGATAGGATCTGCGGTTCACAGCTGTGTCAGAGTGCGGCAGCTTCCCTTTCTTTTGTGTGCTCTGTTTACAGCAGGCTGGAGAATGTGTCTGGCTTTTTTTTGTGTTGTTGTTGTTGTTGTTGTTGTTACCATTCCTCATTTTGTCAGTTTTATAAAGCAGCACAGAGGAATGAAAGGAGGTCAGCCTGAAGACAAAAGCAGCAGAGACTAAACACTCCAAACAGGAGTGAGCCGTGAGCCGGCCGTTCTTCCGCTGTTTGAAGTCGCGTGTTGAGACCCGACTGTTCACTCGGAACACGTACCCAGGCGCCTGGACCCTGCGTGGGGACAAACACTCACCTGGAGGAAAGGGCGACCGCAGCACCTCCACGTCCCTGTGTGCACTCCCTCCCTCTGCACAGTGCTGGAGGAGGAAGAGCAGAGACAGCCCCATTACCATTCACTGCAGCAGAAATGCCTGCACCAGCCTCATTTTTCATTCTCTTTCAGAGAGGAAAATTTCAGGGCAGCAGCTAGAGGCCTGTACCTATCTGCTGGTCCAACCCATATACAGACCAAAACCTTCCATTTCTGAGAAAACTGTCATTTTTTAACCCCTTACGTAAAATATTAAAAAATCTATTCCACCTTCCCAACAAAAAATATACAGTACCAGTCAAAAATTTGGACACACTTTCTTTATGTTTACTATTTTCCATATTTTGGAATAATAGTAAAGACATCAAAACTATGAAATAACACAAATGGAATTATGCAGCGACCAAAAAGTGTTATAAACAAATCAAAACAATCTTATATTTTAGATTTTTCCAAATAGCTAAAAATTATATTTTAAAATATATTTTTGGGAAAGAAATTTATAAATAGGCATCAACTACACTATTTATGTTTGTCTATGGAACAAATTTCAAGCATTTAAGCATAAGTTTTTAGATCTAAATATCTCTGAATGCATGTTTCCCATTATGTTAATCAGGTGTGTCCAAAACTGGTACCATACATATAATTCATATTATAATACAGAATGATATCAATTAACCATTGAAACCTGGTCATGCAAAGCTTCTAATATTGTTGACTCCTTATGGTTTTTTTCTTGTGTTGTATTGTACCTCACTTGTAAGTCGCTTTGGATAAAAGCATCTGCAAAATGAATAAATGTAAATGTAAAAGGGTGTGGTGCGGTCAGCGCAGAGCCGTTTGCGGGGGATGCGACACCTGTTTGCCTCGGGCCACGGTGCAGACTCGGACGTGGCACTGCAGGTTCCAGCTGCCGGACGGCAGGTCCTGGATGTGCTGCAGGGTCAGGCTGAGGGTGCAGGAGGCCTGGGAGCAGCACTCGGAGAGCAGGGGCAGCTCGTGCGTCACCGCCGCCGCGGGCCGGGACGTCAGAGAGCAGCCGCTCACCTTCAGCTTCATCGAGTCCGACCCGTCCGTCAGGCTGGAGATCTGCCAATGAGAGGGAGAGAGAGGGACTGAGCGGGTCAGGGGTCAAGGGTCAGGGGTCAGGGGTAGGCCTGCAATTCGAAATCTAGGAGGGGGTGGGCCCTGGGATGCTGTAAATATGCAGGTGAACATGCCCCCTGTCCTGTGCAACTCACAAAGCTTAAATTCATATTTTCACATATTATCCATGTGTACACTTGATAAATATGGATACGATATCCACCTATGGATAACGGCACCCACTAAGCAAACAATCCATAATAAGTCTGGGGATAACAAGCATATGTCTGTATTTTTAATGAAACACATGCTGTTTGTGTCCCTGTTTACTAAAGAGAACGGTGGATGGGGAGGGGGCGGACCTTCGCGTATATCTTCCTGTCTGTCTGGATCTTGACCGAGGGGTCGAGAGGAGTCTTGTAGTCCGCAGAGTCGAACAGCTGGAGCTGGTTGAGGCTGGGGGGCGATGAAGTAGGCAAGGGTTCTGTCCCTAAGCCTGAGGAGGAGGGAGGCATTTAGGCAGGAAACGGACATATAAAACACTCCCTGTCGCCGCACCTGGCTCCGGCCCACACACACCTTCCATGTGTTTGTTCAGCAGTGCTGTGTGAGACGTTATTTATATGATACTAAAGTCACAGGCAGCATATCAACTCAAGAGGAGAGAAGATACTGTCACAGAGGAAGCTCTCTTCATATATATACACCATAACTGGTGTACACCATTTGACTTTTTTAGTACACATAAAATATGTTTATATATATATATACCCCTGTCATACTGAACTTTAGCCTCTGAAACTGTCTGAGCTGCTTCAGTACCCTATATATGGGTGAAACGCCATTGTGGCTGAAGTATTAACGCATACAGAGATGCTGTAATGGACTCATCTGAAGTTGTGGGGTTTTGAGGTATCTCCTGTGTGAGTGGATGTTTGCTGTGCTCTACCTGTGACTCTTTTGGGGGTTTTTTTGGGGGTGTGTTCTTTGAGCAAAACTGTTACTACAGACACTAGCATGGGCTTTATTCCCATTTTACATTAAAAGGTAAACCTGTAGTAACAGCTGTATTTGTTTTCCAGTACAGTGTGAACAAAGGAGGCACACAGGCACAGAGCCAGTACAGTGAGCGGGAATTAAAAGAGCTTTCACACATGAACACAAGAGGTTTCATATGGGAGCTGGCACAGCTTTACTCCTACAGAGCACCATGATTCAGAGCTGATATACTGTTAAACAGATGCCACTTCAAAGTGACACAGCTGAGGTCTGTTCAGAACTTTGTCAGGGGACATCAGAAATGGACAGGGTGAGCATGAATACCACATCAGCGGAATGATGCGCGAGAGTGGAGCAGCAGGAGCAGCAGTGTGGCGTAGGAGCAGGGCTCATAACCGAAACGTTGTTGGTTTAATTCCCTGCTACAGCGCTGCTGCTGTACCCTTGGGCAAGGTACTTAACCCACAAATGCCTCAGAAAATATCCAGCTGCGTAAATGGCTAAAATTGTGTCCTATTGTATGTAAGTTGCTCTGGAAAAGAGCATCTACAACATGACAATAATGTAATGTAATGAGAGTATACAGCCTTTGAGAAGCTTAAATTCTGCAGGTTTGGGCTGGTGATCTGAGACAGTCAGGTTTGGCGTCAGGTTTGAGCAGAGACTCACCTGGCTCTGCTCTCCCTCTCCTCTCCATCCCTACAGTCATCCTGACTGCTGACGCCCCAGGCCTGATCTCTGAATAGCTGGTGATGACGCTGGATTTGGCCTCCAATAGTGCCCTCTGCTGTACAGCCTGAGTATTGTCCGGGAGGTTGGGTACACCTGCAGCAATCAGGCTTCCCTTCATATGAACCTGGTTATTGGACTTTTTTGGGAGAAGAAGAGATTACTTTATTAATGCGTGTGCTAGATTGTATCTATAGTCCAAGTTTCAGCATGTATCTGTTCTTGGTTACACAATGAGAGGCAATATGATAAACAGACATGTCCTGTAAGTGTATAAAAATGGAGATCACAAAAGTCAATAGCTTCCTCTTACAAAGATCTGTATGTCGGTTTGAGGTTCATCCTCTATGGTCCACTTGGTCCCAGCTGGACCTCTCAGGAACAGGGCAATCTCTGTGTCAGACAGCACATGGACAGACACGTCCCTGGAGAGGAGGGGAGAGAGGAGCAGGCACTGCTTAAGGGCTCTGACTGACCGGCTTTATGTGGTAAAGGACTGTGCTTCTGTTCAGTGCTGTTCACTAAATCAGTGGGTCAGTCAGTCAGTCAGTCAGTCAGTGAGGGACCGTTTGTAGGACTGCTTTGTCTAGTCACAGCCGAAAAGACACAGATTACTGTGGTGAAATAAAGTTACAGCAGCAGTTCACGCTCTGGTGCATCACAGAGTAAAAGCATGTGCTGTGTGTCGTCACGCTTACTGGGCTGCCGTGCCGTCCGGGATGTTGATAACGTGCAGCTCCTTTCCAGACCGTACAGAGCTGCGTGAGCAGGACTTCAGGAGCTGGCTGCAGTCGAACTGCAGGAAGTAGTCCTTGGGGAAAAAGCCGTTCTGGGGCGCACAGTAGAAAGCAGCCTCTCCTGCTGCTGCTTCTGCAAAGCCAGAGAGAACGTGAATACAGCACTCTGCCCTGCACACCTCCCCTGCACATCTCCCCATGCAGTGCACACAGGGGAGCCAGAGAGTCCAAATTTAAACCCACAGTCCTGAACCTGGTCTTCATGGCACACAGGCCTGGCAGTTTTAACAGGGCCCCATTCCACTTCAGTGAATGGCATCCAGTGTGGCGGCATCACCTTCTGCATCTCACACTGAACTGTTTTAAGCAGACCAATTAGATAAGGTACATAGAGTAATGTAGACCGTAACAGAGTTCTGAGGTTGTTTTTGCAACTTTCCACTATTTTTTAATACTCAGAGCTAAAATGCTTTTTAATGTGCATAAGAAAAAGGGGCTGAGCCAAAACATAAAATTAAATCAAGTGAAAGAGAGTTAGCTGCCGATCTGAAATACTTATTTATGTCATATTTAATAAGAGTACAAATGATCATAAAACAGGTCAAATAGAGGTAAGTTCTCGGACTACCTGATTTGAACCTCAGTAGTGACACTAAGCACACAGGCACTTTGATATGATGAGTTTTTATGAACGTGACTGTGGTCCTTTCCTGTTCTCTTTCACCTGAGCCGCATCACTCACCTGGGCCTCCAGTGAAGCTGATTCTCCGTGGATCTCTCACAGTGGTGAATGATGTCAGGCCTCTAAACATCACATAGCTCCATGTCACAAGACGATTTCTGTCTGAGGGCAGGTCATTTTGAACCGGGTTCTTCCCATAGAATACAACCTGGGAGTTATTTGTTGCCTGTAACATGGAGGAAGAGTCAGGGCATTACACACAAAGTCCCGTCTTGCAGTTCTGCTGTGTTACTGATGTCTGATGCCCTGGTCATCAGGTACTGTTTTCTGGAATATTTTGTGAAACAGTGATCCAAACACTAACATTAGGAGCATCACCGCACTTCTGCAATGAAACAGGCAGAGATGAAGACCATCTTGTAGAAAAAACCGAAACACACTGTGATCAGTCATTGCAAACATGCAAGAGTGACTGCACATGTCAGGAGGTGTGTGTGTGGGGGCAGTGTGAGGCAGTGTGAGGGCAGTGTGGGGGCAGTGTGGGGGCAGTGTGAGGCAGGGCAGTGTGAGGGCAGTGTGGGGGCAGTGTGAGGCAGTGTGGGACAGTGAGGGCAGTGTGAGGGCAGTGTGGGGGCAGTGTGAGGGCAGGGGGACAGTGTGGGGCAGTGTGGGACAGTGTGGGGCAGTGTGAGGGCAGTGTGGGACAGTGTGGGGCAGTGTGAGGGCAGTGTGAGGGCAGTGTGAGGGCAGTGTGGGACAGTGTGGGGCAGTGTGAGGGCAGTGTGAGGGCAGTGTGAGGGCAGTGTGGGACAGTGTGGGGCAGTGTGAGTGGAGGGCAGTGTGGGGGCAGTGTGAGGGCAGTGTGGGGGCAGTGTGAGGGCAGTGTGAGGGCAGTGTGGGGGCAGTGTGGGACAGTATGGGGCAGTGTGGGGCAGTGTGAGGGCAGTGTGAGGGCAGGGGGACAGTGTGAGGGCAGTGTGGGGGCAGTGTGAGGCAGTGTGGGACAGTGTGGGGCAGTGTGAGGGCAGTGTGGGGGCAGTGTGAGGGCAGTGTGGGACAGTGTGGGGCAGTGTGGGACAGTGTGGGGCAGTGTGAGGGCAGTGTGGGACAGTGTGGGGCAGTGTGAGGGCAGTGTGAGGGCAGTGTGGGACAGTGTGGGGCAGTGTGGGGCAGTGTGGGACAGTGTGGGGCAGTGTGGGGGCAGTGTGGGGGCAGTGTGAGGGCAGTGGGGGCAGTGTGGGGGCAGTGGGACAGTATGGGGCAGTGTGAGGGCAGTGTGAGGGCAGTGTGAGGGCAGTGTGGGGGCAGTGTGAGGGCAGTGTGGGGGCAGTGTGAGGGCAGTGTGAGGGCAGTGTGGGGGCAGTGTAGGACAGTATGGGGCAGTGTGGGGCAGTGTGAGGGCAGTGTGGGGGCAGTGTGAGGGCAGTGTGAGGGCAGTGTGAGACAGTGTGGGACAGTGTGAGGGCAGTGCAGTGTGGGGCAGTGTGGGGCAGTGTGAGGGCAGTGTGGGGGCAGTGTGAGGCAGGGCAGTGTGAGGGCAGTGTGAGGCAGTGTGAGGGCAGTGTGAGGGCAGTGTGGGGCAGTGTGGGGCAGTGTGAGGCAGTGTGGGGGCAGTGTGAGGGCAGTGTGGGGGCAGTATGAATCTCAAGTGAATCTCACTCCAAAATCTCAAGCTTTGGATTTGATCTGACAAATATTTATGAAATAGGTCATCAAGCGTGTTTCAGTTAAACTCACAAAGTTATGCATACAACTCAGTGGTGCAATGCTACCCCGCCCTGACTTTTTGCTGTGAACCAATCACAGCCTCTCCCTGAGTAGAGCCTTCCAATCACAGCTTCGCTCACAGGCTGATGGCCGTTCACCGTTTCCTGGTGTGAATGTGCCCAGCTTCTTTTTTTAGCCCTTTGAAAGCCTCCCCCTCCGCCCCCACCATGTGACTGGCGTTATTCTCAGCCTGGGCCCGGTCTGAACGGCGTGTTTATTATGGTAAAGCGTCTGCGAGCCGCAAGCTTCGCTCCGCAGACCCTGCTGGAGCCGCCGTCTTCCTCAGCTTCCTGCGAGGGGGCAGAACAGGAAATGAGGGCCTTTTAATTCCGTGCGTCAGCGGCCGACTCGCCGAAACCAGCGCATGCATTCCGTTCTCAACAGCTCCGAGCCCCACGACTGACCTGCGGAGGTCTAATGCACAGGGCACACAGCCCCCAGATATTGCATGCACATCACGCTGGACCCATCTGTCTGTGCAATGTGAACATTCTCTTGGAGCATTCTCCACCCTCTGTGATAGGCTGCACTGCCATGGAAAATAAACCGCAGCATTACTGAGCAGCTCTCTGTCTGCTAATGAAAGCCAAAGATACAAAGCCTCACTTGGCAAAAAAGGAGAAAAAGCAATAAGCAGCCTACAAAAGGCCGTGCAAGCAGTGCTGGACAGACCGAGGGGCTCTGTGCTGCTCATCTCTCTGTGTGGCCACACACCTTCCAGCTGAACGCACTCTGTCCTGGAGCCAACTGCACACAAAGACTAAAAACACCGCCATTTATTTGCTTGGCAAACACACAGACCCAGCTGGGAACTCACTGAAGGTCAGGAGCTTTGCTGGGTTGGACAGCACAGGGAGGCGGTGTGGGACAGTGTGTTAGGAGCTGGGCTTTTAGTGTAAAAATCGCAGCTACAATTCCCAACTGGGACAGTTAAATTGTATGACTGAATAATGTGCTTAACCTTAACTGTTATGCACCTTTATGAATGGGCAAGATGGTAAAAATGTAAGCTATGTTAGTCGGTCTGGATAAAGGCCATCTGCTAAAAGAAACCTGTGATATTCATCGGTGTAGATCAAAAAAAGCTTTCTTAAAAATACAGCTTCCAGGCAAGCAGAGGAACAGCGCAGTGGGCACTGCATCTTATGTGCCTGTGTGTTTTCATCTGAAAACCACAACGCAGTAGAATAAAGAGAAAGATGCCAGGGAGGGGGAAAGGGTGGGGGGCAGTTGTGCTGACAGGCTTTTGTCTCGGGGGTGCCAGGTCACGAGGGCGATCCCGAATTCGGGAGACGGTCGTGTGGCAGGAAGTGGTCAGAGTGGGAGTGGTTTAGTCTAGCAGCCAGTCAGCTCTGAGTCGGCTTCCTTCCCGCCATCCACCCTGCTGCAGGAGCCAGTGCTGTCTGGCCTGCGTGCCCTCCCCCCAGCCCCCGACATCATTAACCCCGCGCTCTGGCACTGCGCGTGCGGAGCACCGAGGAGGACCTTCTTTTGGCAGAACCGAACGCCTCCGGCATCTATCAGAGGTGTCGGGGGAGGAAGGGGTCAGTGCTGCCTCCTCTGGGCTGTTTCCCTGTTTAGGGAGGAAATCACACTCTGATTAAGAGAAGGCGAGGTTGGCCAACATCCCTTCCACCTTTGGCACGGTACCGTTCATGTCCTGAAAAGTCTTCGAGGAGGTTATCCAGAGAGCAGAGTGAAGAGGGACAGCGTGTTCAGGAGTTCACTGTCCCAGTCAGCCTCTGAAAGCTGCTCTCTGAAACCAGTCGAGAGATCACCGAACCGCTCCACACTGGGAGCTGGGAAAACTGACACTGATCTGTGAGAAGACATGATTGGATGAGGGAAATCTGTGAGAAGACATGATTGGATGAGGGAAATCTATGAGAGGAAATTATTGGATGAGCCTGGAAGAGGGAGACTGTCTGCTTTCTTCTCGCACATTATAGCAGGAGAGAATCTCCCATCAGGCTTTTGAGCAGCCATCCCCTCTTCTGTGGGGACTGACCAGCACTTCACTTCTTAGTGAGTTGAGCATCCACCTCTCACACACTGTTATAAAGCAGACACAGTGAGCCTTTAATGTGTTTAACTCAGTCCTTTCTGTGCTTGTTTAGGTTAAATAATATAAACTGGATGCTATCGTAGCTGTTGTAGCAATGGATTTTACTCTCTGTTTCACAAAGACGGACAAAGCAATGAGGGAGTATTGAGAGCTCTACACACAGAGCGGCCGTGTTCAGGCTAAGTTACACACAATCAGATCCAAATAAACAGGTCTATTCCACACCCTCTCTTTCCTCAACCACAATGCCATTACACAAAGGGCTCATAACGCAACCATGGACTTAGTCAAAATGTCATTTTTTTCCCCGGCATGAGGTTTACCTAAGTGCCAAAATGACCTCAGAAGTGTGATTCTCCCTGGAGAATGCAGGGAGACAGACACCCTGAATGCTGCTCTTCTCTGTTTAAATACTGCCCTGTCACAGCGATCACAGCCATTTTTACCGCACCAACCCCTGTCAGAATAACAGGTCTGCACTGGCTGAACAGGGCTTCACAACACAGTGAACCTCCACCCCAACCACAGCCCAAACTGAGCATACCCATCTCTCCCTGTCCCCTTTACCACACACTCACACAATCACTCACTCACACTCACACACACACAATCACACACACACACCCTTACTCTCACTCTCTCTCTCTCACACACACACACACACACAATCTCACACACACACACACACACACACACACACACACACACACACACACACACACACACACACACACACACACACACACACACACACACCTCTCTCTCTCTCTCTCTCTCTCTCTCTCTCTCTCTCACACACACACACACAGACACACACACCCTCTCTCTCTCTCTCTCTCTCACACACACACACAACTCTCTCTCTCTCTCTCTCTCTCTCTCTCTCTCTCTCTCTCTCTCTCTCTCTCACACACACACACACACACACACACACACCTCTCTCTCTCTCTCTCTCTCTCTCTCTCTCTCTCTCTCTCTCTCTCTCTCTCTCACACACACACACACACAGACACACACACTCTCTCTCTCTCTCTCTCTCTCTCTCTCTCTCTCTCTCTCTCTCTCTCACACACACACACACACACAGCGTGTCAGATACAGGGCAGGTGTGACTCACGTAGAGTGTGATGTTCTCATTGTTACTGCAGTATACAGTCGTGGGCCTGTTGCTGCTCACTATCAGGTGAGAGGCTCCTGCAGCTGCCAGGTCTATTTCAACAACCTGCAAGAAGAAGACAGGAAAAAGTCAACAAATAATACATCAAATAATACATCAATAAATACAATCTTTAATAAATCATTTTTTTAGATTTTAAACATTCTGGATCTGTTGAAAATTTACAGATGAGGATCTCTTTCTCTCTCTCACACTCAAAAATATATGCTTGCCCACACAGTCAGACATCATTACAATAGCACAGTAAATAACAGAAGATACGACATGTCCTGCAAACAGTAATGTGTTCCCATGATCCTCTGCTCCCACCACACATTTTGTGTGCGCAGGAGCAGTTAGCAAATGTGCAACATCCCAAAGCAGATCCAGCAGCAGTGTGTGGGGAAGGGAAGGTGAGGGAGTCGAGCCAGACCACCAGCAACCCCGTCACTTCCCACAACTCCCTGCTGCATGCTCATCACACTCTCAAGAGTTGATCCACAGCGGCTATACCTGCGTGTGTGTGTGTGTATGTGTGTGTGTGTGCGCGTGTGTGTGTGTGCGTGCGTGTGTGCGTGCGCGTGTGCGTGCGCGCGTGCGTGCGTGCGTGTGTGTGTGACCGCGCTGCTCTGTCTCTGAGGGGATTCCCGCCTGTCCTCTTCTGCTCCTTCCTGTTTGCGCCGATGCCCAGGGCGGAGCCCGATGACTGATGTGTACCTCAGGCCAGGCTGCGATCCCTCACTGTCCGCAGCCCCTGCTGGCACCAGCGCTGTTTTTCCAGCCCCGCTTCCCTGCCTCACGGTCACTTCGCTGTAACCAGTGTCTGCCGCTGCCCGGCGCCCGCCTGTCACCTGGGACACATCCAGGATGCATCTCTCCTCGCCGCGTCCTGCGGGGGGGGTCAGCTTCAGCGCCGTGTGACGCCACCGCCCTGACCCCTCCGCCCCGACACCCACTCACCGCCCCCGCGCCTTTACCACCCCAACCCCTCCCTAAGAGACAGCCACTGCTGCGCTTTCAGCCGGAGGACTACTGTACCACCACACGCATTCACTGCCTGCGGTTATTACTGCTACCTGTTTATTGCTTTCTTTGTTTGATGCTTTTACCCAGTGTGACATATAGGGCATTAGGAAGCTGTAGGTTTATGCAGACAACAACCAGTGGAACAAACATCAGCATCAACAACAGCAAACAGCAGGACAATGAAAGACCGCCCTGCGCTCCTGGACTGTCCCGCGTGGAGAAGCTGTGGGATGTTTAGCTCTATCTCCTTGTTTACAGATATCCTGCTGTTGTGCATTTCCAGCAGAGACGCAGAGCAGAACAGCTGACAGTGATGCAGGCCGATAATGCAGTGGGGGGTTTCGGGGGAACTGAAATTTCTCAGTCGTGTTTTAAACAATGCTTGAATGGATTAGGGTTTGTGTTTACAGTGCAGCTTTACTGGATTTCAGTTAGTTTATGTTCTTCTAAAACAATTGGTATATGTACACACGGCTTATCTATGTAACTGTACATTTCATTTGTAAACAGTGAAGTCAACCCTGCCCCCCAAACACACACCACTCTCCTGTACACACACACACACACTCACATACACACTGACCCCTACACTACACACACACACACACACACACACACACATACACAAACCCATGCACACACACACACACACACATACACACGCACGCACACACACACATACATACACAAACCCTGCTCTTCCCCCAGACATTCATACACAGGACTGGTGTCCTGCTCTTTTCCCACTGTAGTAGACACATAACGTAAAGGTGAGGCAACAGGTACCTTAATATAACAGCGGTTACATCACAGAGGATCTACTGTATTATAATGTTACACACTCACATAAATTCTGAGTGACAATGAATCAAGTGCCCCCGATATTACCTTCAGCACAGGAGGGCTGGGCTCGGCCTTGGGAGACAGACAGGAAGCAGTGCAATTCAGAAGTTTGGGACAACAACATAATTACTACATCCAACAGAACAATGGTGTTTCCCTGGCAACCTCCGCAGCCACGGCGGTGGGTCTGCACATCAGGGCGGCACAGAGCTCCCAGCTCGGACTGAGGCCGTAACCGTGAGGGCTCCAGTCACTTTCAGCCCAGATAACGAAGCACTTGTGACGCATCTCGATCAGTTTCCGTTTTCAAGAGATGCTCCTTCCTAAAACGTCTAGTGTGTGCTCAACAAACAAAGCAACCCTCACAGGAGAGTTTCCTCACAGGAGCCTCCTCTGAGCAGAACACACTCCTCTACTGTATCAGCCCTGTGCAGGGGAAGGCAGACACAGAGATGCAGAACACACACACGAAAGGGAGTCACCTTTGTTCTGAGGAAAGCACCAGCAGCAGAGAGGGGTTTTTCTAATTCCATTCCCCTGAAACATGTGGTCTGAGTCACGCTCGATGAGGGATAATGACATCAATATGGTCTAAAACCTTTACGCTTTTTCATTTCCAAACGCCTCCATTGGAAACATCTGCTGGATGAGTACAGAAGAAGAGCTGAAGAGCTCCTCTGTCTCATAAACTACTGTGTGACTCAGTGCTGACCATCCTCAAATTCTGACTGTTATTCCATTTTACAAGGGTTACTGTTCTGTGTGTGTGTGTGTGTGTGCGTGCGTGTGTGTGTGCGTGCGTGCGTGCGTGCGAGTGTGTGTGCGTGCGTGCGTGTGTGTGTGTGTGCGTGCGTGCGTGCGTGCGTGTGTGTGTGTGTGTGTGTGTGTGTGTGCGCGTGCGTGCGTGTGTGTGTGTGAGTGTGTGTGAGTGTGTGTGTGTGTGTGTGTGTGTGTGCGTGTGTGTGCCTGCATGCATGTATGTACTTGAACAGGAGCGTTTGCTTTCCTTTCTCATCCTTTCCATGTGCACTCCTGCCAGCTTGCATCCTGGAAGGGGGGGTGTCCTGCCAAACTGAGCAACTCCAGCAGCCTTTCAGGAATGGGCCCTCTGACAACACCCCTAAACAGAGCCCCATCTTATTAATGTGCCTCATATCCCCATAAACAGCCAGTTCAGTCCTCTAAAAAACGTTTTATGTTGTACCCAGACAGCAGCATGCAGGACAATGGCAGCCATCAGCAGGGCATTAGATAAAGCGCCACTGAGAGAACTGATAAACACAGCAGCCAGTGCCCTGCATGTCTGCATGCAGCAATTCCCTCCGCCACCACTAGGGGGGCAGGATGTGTGTTTTCCCGTCTCTCTGTCTCAGAAGTGGATAGCTAGGAAAAAGTTGCTGACAGATTTGCACAAAACTTGGGAAAATGCTTGCCCATGGAAGAAGGATGAAATTATTTGATTTTTAGGGTTGCTGCAACAACTGTTAGGGGTGGTCAAGGACAAGGTGGTATTGTGAAGTCAGGAGAGTGTCCAATGGTTGACTCTGTGTACTATACATTTGTACAATAGAAATCTGACATCTGAAGCATTCATCTTTGGTTGGACAAACACCCTCCAAAATTAAACAGGTTTGCACTCAGAGACCAGGCAACACAAGCAGAAGTGACTCTTTAGTGAGGACAGGCTGCACTCACACTGTGACTAACAGGAGGATTTTCCAGAGCTGCACTTCATTATAAAATGTGAAACATACCGAGACACGAAGCATATTCATATTTAATTCCTCCACTGCTCCTTGCACCTGCTCTCTTTAGGAAAGAGATGTGCATGTAGCTTTCTGTCACACCCTGCAGATCAGACACGCACCAAGCACATCTTTATCTTGGATATTCATTAATTTAATAATAATATAATAATGTTATTATAAATAACATTTGCATTTCAGGAATCACCTCCTGTAACTGATTAAGTGACTTTGTTTTCTAGCTTTGTTGTTTTTGTTGTCTTTTTTGGTGGTAAATTGAAAATCAGCTTGTGAGGTTCACTGTAAATGTGATTGTCCTTTGGCCACACAATTGAATTTGGAATTGGTGTTTGGTGCATTTAAGTGCATACATAAATTTGTACATAATCACAAGGTGTAAGTATGACAATACAATCCTTATATATATACATATTATAAATACTACAATAAATACTATGTTTATTACATAAATTAAGTTCCAATCAGATATCATAGGTATAAAGATAACCTTCTTAGCTGCATCAAGTGTACTTGGTCACCAGATAGCAACACCTAATGGTTTGCCTGGTTCCTGAACAGAATCTAACTGGCCAAATTAAACATCACTATCTTTTTATATAAACATATATGTTTGCACATATTGGATAGTAATTTAATTATCATGGCCTGTTGTTATTCCTGTGGTTTCCGTGTGAAGCTCGCTTTTTGTTTGCTCTGGAGTATCTAATCCATTTGGATTGCAAGAGGAAAAAATGATATGCTGCTTCAATTCCCAGCAAACTCGCCTTAATCTTTTTAAAATAAGTAACACACCTACCAAAAACCCATAAACCTTTGGCCCGAGGTGGATTCAGGTCCCAGTTCCAGTTCCCAGACTGTGCTCTTGCCAAAGCATCATTCCCCCTCTGAGGAGGGTTATCTCCCCTGGCATTCTCCAGACAGATAACTCATCACATCTGTATAAATACACTGGCGTTGTGGGAGCTGCAGTTTAACAGCATCCACTGCATGACCTCCCAGCGGGGCTGTGAAAATTCAGCCTCCCGATACGGCCCGGTGGGGCTGTGAAAATTCAGCCTCCCGATACGGCCCGGCGGTAGCAGAGTGTCATCCTGAGGGTTGGGACATGCCACCTGAGGAGGCTGTGCTCACTGTGCTGAAGCCTCAGGAGTGACCAAACCCACCCATAGAAGGGCCAGCAGCCAGATCCCTGAGCAGGTTCGCTGCTGTATACCCTCACCACAGCTAAACTACGCAAAACTCCACGGAACTGCGGTTCGCAGTCACAACCAGTAGCAACAGTTGGTTTGTAAACATTTGTTTAATCTTTACGGGATACAGCAGGCAGCATAAATTGTGACGTATACTTGAATATTTTTTTTGTTTTGGTTTTCCGCACACAGACTCAGCTGAAGATGTACGATTTAAACCGATAAGTTTGATTTGACAAAACGACTCGTTATCTTAATGACATCTTCTCACGATTCCCCTGAAACACGCTGGTCTGGTCGGATTGGGGCAGGCCCTCGCAGTGCACGGCTGCGTCTGAACAAACAGCAAGCAGTCTTTCGCTTCGCTTGTCTCACAGACAGGAAGTGACAAAACATCAGCAAGCGACTCACAGGAAGTCTGGGAGAAAAGGCTGACTCCAGCTATGTCCTGGGTTTTGAAAACAGTGACTGGTGTGACCTGGGTGATTTGACGGAGCCCTTGATGGCTCTGTAGCTAGGCAGATGACTGGACGTAGTTTTAGCTCATTGTCTGAGAAAAAAAGAAACACAGGACTAAGGGGAAAAACACCGCATGGAATTCTGGGAAGAAACACATAATCAGGCCATGGCTGATCTGAACTTGCTCTTTACATCCTCTCAGAGGGAATAGCAGCCTTCTACACTTATGTCTGCCAATCACAAAAAATTATAAAATATTCTGAAAAATGATATCAAACGTCTGTTCACATAACAAAAAACTCAGCTGAATCACCCTTACCACACACTCTCTCCATCCACTCAGTCTATCATTCTCTCACTTCACTCCCTCCATCCCTCTCTCCACCTCACTCCCTCCATCCCTCTTTCCCTGTTCTCTCTTCATCGTCCCTTTATCCTTCTCTCCATCCCTCTCTCCATCCCCCCATCCCTCTCCTCCTACACTCATAGCCATCTCTCTCTCTCGTCTGTCCTTCCATCACTCTCCCTCTTCACTCCCTTTGTTTCGGCATGGAGGCAGTATTGCTTGTTCACTCGCCCTGGCTATTTTTGTGCCTGTGCTTGTAAAATGCAGTTGATTTCCTTTTGGCTGTGTTTTCTGGTGCTCTTTTTTCCAGCTCTTCTGATGTAAAGCAGCTTCCCGTTATTCTCCCCCATCCCCACCCCCCCGGGCCCCGGCGCCGCGCCAGGGGGGAGGAAACACAGCCAGAGCATGACATCAATGACATCCACACACACACACACACACACACACACACACACACACACACACACACACACACACACACACACCCTCACAGAGAGCCTAGCACAGCCTACACACTAACCCCTACACTACACACACACACACACACACTAGACACACACCCTCACAGAGAGCCTAACGCAGCCTACACACTACACACACACACACACACACACACACACACACCCTCACAGGGAGCCTAATGCAGCCTACACACACAACACACACAACACACACACACACACACACACACACACAGAAATGTACACACTTACACCAAAAAACACACACAAACATACACACAAATGATCATACAGAAACACACAGATATATACGTACACACACAGAATTGCACACACAGCCTGTCTGTCGTTCTCGCTCACACACACTCCTCCAGAGCTCACTGCCATGGCTGTTTGCAGTCCTGGCCGCAGATGGATGAGCGTGCTCTCGGGGTCAGTATGCCTGTGCTGTTGGGAGTATCATTTGTCACTGCGACCCCGTGGAGCTCAGAGACACAGGATGACAGAGTCTCGTTCCTCTGCTCAGTGTCTGTTTAACACTGACACGGGGAAGCACGGGTCAAGGCTCTCTCTCTTATTTTTAAATTCAGCACATTGAAGCACTGCTCTGTTTGGAGGATGTGATGGAGCACCACTGACACCAAACATGAACACCATGGAGTGTGTGCATCTCTCTGCTCTTTTACACTGTTTAGTTTGCATACACTTATTTTTCTTTTTTCACTCCAATGTCTCTGTACATCTCTGTGAAAGAGGCCTCTTTCTTGGTCCTCCATCTAAATATAACTGAAGTATTACAAGGCAATTTCTGGTTAGAGGGTTCTCCCTTCTGAGGTTGTTAAAGTACTTCCTAGAAGCCGCGTGAAAGCATCTGTGTGATTTTTGCTGGTCTTTGCTGGTCCTCTGGCCGTCTGTGATAGAGCGTCAATAACAAGTCCATGTCTGCCTTGGTATAACACGGCTGACATAAGCAAATGCTACAGCGCGTGTTTCACATGCATTACAGAGACACTTCATGGGGTATGCCACACTGAACCATCACGCCTGCAGTTCTGCCATATCCTGTTTTCAACACCACTGCCCTCTCAAAACATTCTGCATCGGACCACAAAAGCTCTGGAATAGGAATAAAGAGTTTGCCCATTTAAGAAAAAATATTTCAAAATATCAAGTTCTGCTTTGAATTATGCGTCCATGGGAGAACAAGAAACAGCCTTACCAGCACGTACAGCTAGTAAAATCAAGTTCCATACATTTGTGCTTTGAAAAATGCCCACGATTGCTTATTCCTGACTGCTGTCAGTAAATTACATCAATTACACTGATTAATGATTAACATTCGTAAGTCTAAGCATCTGCCTTCCCCTATCACCTCATCACTCTTGAGCCGATGAGAACGCTCACGTGAATCAGTCAAATGTAACGGAGCCTACAACATGACCCCCCACACAGAGCTCAATTACCCTGACTAATTATGGCAATTATCAGTTACATCACCCTGCTCATTCCGTGGGGGCCGAGCCTCCAAAGGCAGATAAGAGATACGCTGCCTGAGAGAGAGAGCTGGCGCTCGGCCTTATCGGGAGAGATTAATGTGGCCTGACCGAGTTCCCTCACCGAGAGAAAAACATCTGAAAAATGTGTTCTGGGATGGAAATGGCACTTCTCTCCCCTGCTGGAGCTGATGGTCAGTTTCACTCCCTGAGATAACCCCTCCCTTGCTTCCCATTGGGCGCTGCTGGCCCCCTGTGATGTCTGACAAGCAGCTGCTGTTGTCTGATTGGCTGTTTTTAAGCACTTGCTTCCCTGCCCCCTTCTCAGGGCTGAGAAGTGGAGAGAGATGCCAGTCCTCGCAGCAAGTCCTTCAGTTGGCCACTATTAGTCCTTATGCAGACTTCATGTAGACTTTACAAACTTAAGCAAACTATTACTTTATGAAGACTTTGTACAGATTGTATGCAAATATTATGAACATTTATGTAGATCCCATTACAACTTTATGCATACTTTACACTTTTATTTAGATTTTATGATTTTATGCAGACTTTATGTACTTTAGGCAGGCTTTATACAGACTTCATGCAGATTTTATCACATTATGTAGATTTTGTGCAGACTTTATAACATAATGCACTGCTAGTGAACTTCCATATTGACACAGTACCCTGGATATGCCTTCATATGTTGGGGTGTGAGGGAGAGGACGGGAAGGGAGGGGGAAGCATACTGTACCACTCATGCTATGAAACACTAACAATTGTTTGTATTCAGTGTCATTGGTTCTCTGGATGAGCGCTCTGGCATGGCTGACTGACTACCTCTAACCCATGACTAT
>CM032878.1:2100000-2187500 GCA_019176425.1 Megalops atlanticus
TTTAGAACTTTCCTCTTTCCCAATCTAAAATACATTTGAGGAAACGGTCACTGTTTAATCTGGCTGCTCTCCGTGGTGGTGTCTTCCAAATACTGAACTTCAAGGCCCCCCAGTGAAGAGTCAGAGTAGCAAAGTGAGGGGACTCAGAGGGAAATCAGAGCAGTGAGAGGACTCAGAGGTGAGTCAGAGCAGTGAGAGGACTCTGAGGTGACTCAGAGCAGTGAGAGGACTCAGAGGTGAGTCAGAGCAGCACAGGGACTCAGAGGTGAGTCAGAGAAGCCAGGAGACCAGAGTGAGCGGGACACAGTGATGGATGAGGAGAGGCAGATGGAACTGTCTGCACCTAGCATCAGGCATAGGGGCGGGGGCACTGAGCTGCATATACCTATTGTCCTGCAGTTTCCCTGGCTGCACCCTGAGTCCCACTGTCCACAGGAAGGTAAACAAGCTCTTATCAGAGCTCCACAGAGGCCCATCATGTTCCCCGACCTTTGACCTGGCCACAGAACCACCGCATTCATTCAGTAATAATCATTTTTGTCATCATGAAAGGTAGGGGCTCCCCACACCCTCCCCACACAACACTACAAAGCTCAAAGAAAACACTATGGATCTGTTCCTTCCTCCAGGGCCATCTGTTACTGAACTCATCACTGCGGAGGCAGGAGGGGAAGGAGCTAAGGCACGGCAGCTGATCACTCTCCCTCTCTCTCCCTCTCTCTTTCTGCCTCTCTCATCCCCACTCTCTCTCTCTCATTCCCTCTCTCTCCCTCTCTCTTTCTGCCTCTCTCATCCCCACTCTCTCTCTCTCATTCCCTCTCTCTCTCTCTCATTCTCTCTCCTTTCTCATCCCCGCACTCTCTCTCATTCCACCTCTCTCTCCCTTTCCCATCCTATCTCTCTCTGTCTCTTTCTCTCTCTCTCATTTTCTCTCTCTCCCTTTCCCATCCTATCTTACTCTGTCTCTCCCTCTCTCATTCATTCCCTCTCTTTCTCTCTCTCTCTCTCATCTCCCTCTCTCTCTCTCTCTCTCTCTCATTCCCTCTCTCCCTCTCTCTCTCTCTATCTCTCTCTCTCCTTTTCCCATCCTATCTCTCTCTGTGTCTCTGCCTTCATCTCCACTAGTCTTGGTGCTCTCACACGCATCCCTGCAGCGGTGTCAGTCTGTTGCAGGAGAAATACCTGCAGAACTCACCTGGTCACCTCATTCCTCCACAGGGTTGAGAGCTGTGAAACCTAACTGCAAACACTTTATTGTCTCCTTTAGCTCTATAAATGGCTAAATAATCTAAGCAACACAGCAAATACAAAGCAAATTCAGAACTTACAAACATTTGATGCACTACAGTGGCCCTCATTTGCACTAAGGTAACAGTAATAGTGGTGGTACAATCTGACAGTAACACATAAAAAAGCTTGAACCGTCACTGATGGTGTCTGTCTGTTACAATGACTGACAGAGGGGAAGGGCTACGGCTTAGCCATTAAGAAAAAGAAAAAAAAAACAAAACAACACAAAAGGCAGTGAGTTGGAGAGCGGATAGTTAATTGCAGACTGCAGATAGACATCGGTCTCCCGGGGCGACTGGCGGTCGCGTCGCTGGGACTCCCTGGCACCCAGTCCCGGCAGCCGCCAGTGTGTGGGGAAGTGGCTTATTTAGGCTGCCAACCCCTTTTTAACAAAGTCTTTTTTTCTGGGCTGTTTTTCCTTTTTCAGTCCTACGACGTCCTCACTCCGTGCATTACCTGCTCCGCTTTCTCTTCTTCTCTCTCTCCCTCTGTCAGCATTATTTCTTTCCTTTCTCATCCACCCTGTCTCCCTGTGTTTCTCAGAATGCCTCCCTCATTCCATCTCTCTGTATCCCTCTCTCCTTCTCTCCATCTCTCTCAGAATCACTCTCTCTCTCTGTCTCTGTCCCTCTCCCTCCATATCTCACTCTCCCCCTCTCCCTTTCTCTGCCCCCCTCTGACTCTCTTTGGTGTATGGGACGCATGAGTAAGTGTCTGTCCATTCTGATTCCTGAAGACAGATGACTTTCCACCAAACTAATCTAAACTACTGCCCCCAAACCTCATCCAGCCCCCCAACCCAAAACCTCATACACTGCCCTGTACCAAAACCTTCCTAAACACCCCAAACATCCTCTAACTTTCCAAACCCCGTGAATCCGTGCCCTGGCCTCCTCCAAGTTCCTCTTCAGCCTCCCCTCCCTCCTCTTTAATAACTGGCTGATCTGCTTTGTCCTTTTCCTCCCCTGCAGCCTGGCACCGGTGGGGGTGTGTGGTTTGGCGCTGGCTGTTGGCACTGCGGAGGGCAGCGGGGTTGAGTGCTGACAGCCCGACCCGGGCAGCGGCTCGGTCACCTCCGTCCGGAGGGGCACAGTCACAACAGCCTCCATCTGACCCCAGCCCCCTTCTCTCATCCTTTCCAGAGTCTTAAAACAGCCCTGTGTGCGGAGGCATCAGTCTCTGACTGGTATCGGTTGGCAGGACGTGTGCATGAGACTCGGTTCCAAGCCCCGCTGGCACAAATCTCAGAATACGTGATGAAAAATTAGGTTTCGTTATTGTTTTTTTTTTAACTCGGATAAATACTGGTCTGTGATACCACCCCATAATCCAGGGAGCAACAGCCAGAGCAATGACTGACTCCATATGGTCAACAAGTCAAATGTGTGTGAGAAATGCTACAGGGGTGTATCTGTCCTCCATCTGTGCAAAACAGCCAAAGCGAGCCTCTTTCTCACAGACTCCACGCCAAAATTCCTTTCTCCCCACCCCCCCCCCCCACCAAAAACACTGAGCGAAAGCTCCTCTTTCAATAACCAAACCTAATTTCTCTCTACCACCGAGACTCTGTACCAAACCATTTCTCTCTACGCCCCAGACTCTGAGCCAAACCTCCCCTCTCTACCCCCAGACTCTGAGCCAAACCTCCTCTCTCTACCCCCAGACTCTGAGCCAAACCTCCCTCTCTACCCCCCAGACTCTGAGCCAAACCTCCTCTCTCTACCCCCAGACTCTGAGCCAAACCTCCCTCTCTTCACCCCTCAGACTCTGAGCCAAACCTCCCTCTCTTCACCCCCCAGGCTGGAGCTCTGGAATTCATTTCTCTCTCTGTAAACCAAACCTCAGTTCAGCGAGGAAAGCTCCTGCCCTCACCCTGCTACAGCCTACAGCAGCGAGGAGTGCTGCGTGATGAAGACTGCACCTTGTACTGCAGTCTGTGAAAAAGACCCATCTGTGTGGAGGGCATGTTATCATTGCTCCTAGCAAAGGCAGACATCTGGCTCTCTACGCTTCACACAGTGCGATGCCTGGCTCAGGATACACTACAGTTCACAAACACTTCAGCTCACAGACGGCACAGCATGGCACAGTATGGTTAAAAACCTGGCGCAATACGGCTGCCCACCTGCACCATTCTCATAACCTGCTCCCCATCCACATCTTCCAGATTCTCCACATGCTCCCCAAAACCTCGTGCTGAGGAAGAAATCCTACAACTGCCCAGCACACGACAGTTTGAGACTATGCGCATATTATTAGTACATTTAACAGATGTCATTTTAAAATGGCTCTTACTGTTTGGTTCTATTTAAATTTCCACTTAAAATGTTTCTGTTTTTCTGTATTCTGCTTCTTTATCTGTCCTACCCCCCTGTGGTGTTTTGTTCCTCTTTAACTGGTTTTATTTCTGTTCAGTTGCTATTCTAATTCTTCAGTTCTACTTGTAGTTTTAATTTTGTTGGTCTATTCAACATTTCCTCCAGTTAAACACTCTGTGTGACAAAATCACTTTATAAATTAGGCTTAATATAACAACTATCATCTTCAATTAAAACCTAAATAGTAAACCAAAGTTTTTGAGGTTGGCAGTAGCCATTACAGCTCAGAAATCAGAAATCATTTTGTGCTTTCCCGAAGAAACAACTGTGACTGACACAGGAAAGAACTGTGAAAGTTCTAAAGAGCTGTTAGCAAATGTTTGTTCTGGAGTGATTTCAGGGTAAAAGGACACATGCGTAAAGTACGTGCAGGCGTGTACTCAGAGACCACCGAGAGTCCGGGGAAATGAGCCGCAGATCACTCACCCGCGGTCGCCCTGGCGACCAGCAGCAGAAGCAGCATGGTAGCGCTCTCCATCTCGGAATGCAAGGCGTCTGCGCAGTTGGTCCCCTCTACCCAGTGTCCAGGAGCTCAGGCAAGGGCACGGTCGCTGCGGGATGGCACGGTGACGCTGGCCGAGGTCGCGGTTCCGTTTCACAGGCGTGGCCACGCAAATCCAGCCTTGATGAGTCTTTGGGTGCTTTTGGTGGGCAGAGGGAGGCAGCGTCAGTCACACAGCCTGACTGAAACACTGAAAAGCATGAGCTGCTAATAAAAATGCACTCAGTCCCAGAGAGGGTCTCTCAGCATGAATAGGGTGTGAGTATTAAAGAGACCAACATCACATTAAGGAGAAAAAAAAATCCTGCACTCACCATACAAACAGAAACATAAATGTTTCAAAGGATTCAGTACTGAAACACATTTGCTTCATGTCTGTGAACATGTATTTTTATTAATGCACTGTTGTGGTTCTCTTTACATGGTGAGCACAGTATTTTTCTCCTTGACATTCCATTGAAAATTGCCTGCCTTTCTAAATTGGAATCATGTGTTGGGTGCCATGCGTTGGCTGATTTCTGTGTATCATTACAGAACATGACATAGATGAGAAACAGCTCTGACTTATTTATATCTTACATTTATGCAGATTTTTCTTGGTTTTATTATATGATATTAGCTGCATTTCTCTCCTTCTCTCCTCTGTGATTTAAACGTTTGATGCAGGCTTTTAGCTCTAGATGGCTGGCATATGAGGATCCTCAAATACTGGAATTATGCTGACTGACCATTTTCCTTGAATTTCAATGATTCAACCATTCAGTCAAGTATTTATACAGTCATTTGCATACATTGTGGGATATGTGTATCCTCTGAATATTTAGTATGTCTGGTACATATAAGTACATGTTATTTGACAAAATTGGATCATTCACAAGGACCTATTCAAAGCGTGCTTGAGATTTGGATATGCCGCAAATGCCTGACGACTTCAAAACCATTCCTACTCTCGTTATATCAGGACAATTTGTCAGGACATTTACCCACTGCTAAAAATATATATATATTTTATCATGATAAATATAGATTTGATAAACCTGGGACAGAGCTGATCCCACTGGCGGAAAAATTTACTGATATAGTCCAGTCCAATTTTGAACATATGGAACACGCTCACCGATGAGGAATTTAGTTTATGGTAATCTCATTTAAATACCATTTCACCAGAATTTATTCATCCTTTAACACTTATCAAACACTTCAGATCAGACTGAAAAAAGATACTTTGGGATGTGTAATGTAGAGTGGCAAGGGGTCACGAATTTCTACCTAATAACAATCAAATGAAACAAAATACAGTTTTGCTGGTTATCGGATCGATACTTCTCTCCCGATTTATATATCTGCAATTACAAATAAGTTCTTAGTTGCCACAGTGCAATCATCGATCAGTTAAAATCGAACATAATTCTTTAACCTTTACAGCCAAGTAAAGATAACACATTCAAGAAGATCTGGCTCTGCTTTCTCTGTACTCTGTTAACATTTCTGATGCTACAGGGACTGTACACGGACGCAAAAGTACGCGGGTTAACTCGTACAGCTAACTTTTTTAGGAAAGAAGTCTTAGGGGAAGTAACCATCTCGAAATAGTCATAGTTGTATTAAAGTAGCTACACCTACGCTTTTAGGAAATTGTTCCAGCATACACAAAGGGTAACTTGATTAACATTTGGACAACTAAGGAAATCATACTAATTTTTAAAACATATGGTGCGGACACAAGTCCCAAAACGCATTTTCCTTTTCATTCGCTCTCCAAATTACCCAATTTATCCATTATAAATTTGACTATATAATACAGAAAAATCCTGGTGAGACTTACATGCGAACGTTTAATTTTAATTTTAAAAAAGTGTGTAACTAATGCGTAACTGTTTGGCCAATGTGCGCTTGCTGTGCTGCATTTCATACAATATAACGTTAATATATCCCGCTTTAGAGCAAACGCACTGGCCGCTTAAAGCTCCGGCGTAGAATTCTCGGACAATAGTTAGGACAAACTTTATGGAAAATTTCCATAAAGTAGCCTACTTTTCCTTAAAGTGCTGTACTAGGGTTATGACTGGTTTTGCTGACCCGGAATTAGGCTCATTTTCCCTAATTAAGATGAAATATAGATTTGATAACCCGGGAACAGCGCAGCTCATACTGACTATATACAACGTGCACAGAAACTGAAAGAGTTTTGCGACGTTAGGCAACTTAAATTAACGTTACATTTACCTCTGGTTATCTTAGCTAGGCGACCTGCGCTCTATCAACGAACCAGTTATTTTACGTGTGTAATTACCAAGTAAATTATCAGTGTGTAATACTTTCACAAAATTAAACGATGTTAAAATTTTACAGCACATACCTAGAACACACGCCATAAGTATAAGGTACATCGATGAATAAAAATAGACGTAATAGTGCAATAATGAATGTATGACCGGTACGCTTTAATAATTATTGACCAACTGTAACGAATATGATAAAGATCACAGTGAACTAGGTACGCTCCCTAGCTGATCGTAATGATCGCTGTTTCACCACTGCGTCGTGAATTTCAATGAACAATTAACGAAATTAATGTCAAAAACCTAAATAGCTGCTCTTTAAGAGTACTGGCAAACCCCCGTTCTGTAGCTACATGTTCGCACATTTTGTAATGCGGATGCGTGAGCAATCGTACAATCATATGATTTTTACATTTCCTTTCACTAAAAGTTGACATAATTGTATGTTACCAACCGAACACCACAGGTTGGCTAATATGACAGGATCCTTAAAGACTTCAGTAATTAACCTAAATATAAACACTCCAGAGTCAATAGAACTCACGTGTATGAATTGAACTTCCCACGGAGTTTTAAATCCGCACGCTCGAAGAACAACTGGCCGCGCGCGCTGACTTTCCTCAAAGTTTCTGCGTTACAATGTCCGTCTCGCGGGTAGCTTTTTGTACCACTCCCAACCGGCGCGAGCCACGCAGTTTGTCTCGAGCTAACAGACCGTGGTGCGTGCCAACAGGAAACGCGCGTAGTGCCGAACCGGGAGGCGCGTGCAACACTCAAAGCCCACTCAAGGACAAGCGTGGACCCGGCGGTTATTTTGGGCATGTTTAGCGACTCGGATATTAGAACAAATAATTTAACTTTTAGAAGGCGCTATTTAGACGCACCCCACCCACACTTTAGTTTGTCCAGAACGAGGATTCTCATGATCAACCATTGCGGCTATCAGGGAACCGCCAAACAGCATAGAGTTTAGAGTAAAACACACCTCTATTAAACAAAGTTCCCAACATCACCAGCACTGATATAAAAGAGCCTACATAATTGCAGTTACATTTGTTTGCTTTAGTCAGAAGCAGATGCGTTAAGTGTCAAAGTAATGATGAAAAATACAGCAGTCTGATCTAATGGTGCAGTGTGTGGTGAAGTGATTTATTAATTACATTTATAACGATCGTGTTTAAGAATAATTCAGGTTAGCACGGTGATGTACATTATATTTCCCATATGTAGAGCCAGACTCTCATCTCGGCCTCCCTTTTCAACGTTAAAATGCAGAATGTGTGCTGCTAAAGCTAACTTTCCCTTAAAATTAGACAGCGGATTACTGAGATCCTTGTAACAGCGCAGAAAATTTGAACGCAATAAGGTAGTGATGGCTTTTTGTAACATCACGGAATCATTTAGCTCCACTTTAATTTAATATCAATTTCACATAATCAATTTTTACATAACCACCTGTCAGTAATCGAAACCTCTGTATTTTACTTTAAAAAATAATCCTGGTTTGTTTTCAAGTATACAACGCCCCCTTGAGGTTAAATACGATAAAAACCTCATCGTTACACAGCGTGGGTGGTGTATGCAGCGGACCAATTTATTTGACCAGTTGAAAGTATAATACCTAATGTGTCATAAGACATACCATATAATTACAACAGAAAATGTAACACTGGATATTTTAAGTGTAATGTGCCCAGAAAATGTTGTCAAATGGGGTCAAATTCTGTTGCTTTGAAGTTTAGAATTCTTGTAGTTACAGAATGTGATGTAAAAAAACACAACTTTCTATGGCAATACACAAAATGTTGATTAAATGTCACCAATGCTATAAAACCAGTCTGAGGTTGATGTTTTCACACCACTTTCAATTGATTTTAAAAAAAATCAACTTAAAGTCAAACTAAAGAACTGATGGCATGCCATCTGTCTTTGAAAATGAATGTTTTTGAAGGATATACATCAAATTGACCTTTATTAGCCATGTTCTTTCTTTCCTGACAGCTTTTCATACACAGTATGGCATCAACTGGTAAAAAAATCTGAGTAAAAGACAGTTTCATGTCAGAATTTAGTTTGTGCTGTGTGGGTAAAGAGTTTAGCCCTCCAGTAATGTGCTTCACACACATGTGCCTCAGGCTTTTGTTTTGTGGGAGCTGGCTCAGAGTGAAGTCTTGGTCTCTTCTCCTCTAGCCTCTGCTGTACCAGGCGTTTGTCAGGTAGGACTCTCAGGGAGGCTACTCCTGCACTGTTAACTGCAGGGTTTCCCTTGACAGACTCAGGCTGTGTGGAATGGCATAGTGCGTTTCAATAACAGGAAACAATCCAAGGTCAGCGCTGTCCTCTGTCAGGGCCACAGAGGGCTTCAGGGGAGGGCTGTCTGTTTCGCCCGGTAACAGACCACTGACGCACAGAGCGAGAGAGAGAGAGCTCCATATGCACAAGCTCACTGGCTTCCTTATGGCTCTCCAAGGGTGTCTGCAAGTGTGCATTTGTCTGTGTGTTTTTAGTGAGTGAGCAGGGCTGAATGTATGATTGTGTCTGTGTGTGTGTGTGTGTGTGTGTGCATGTGTGATTGTATACATATGCCTGTGGCATTTGTCTGTGTGTTTTTCAGTGAATGGGTGAGCAGGGTGTGTGTGCATTTTAGTGATAGGGTGTTAGTGTGTGTGTGTGTGTGTGTGTGTGTGTGTGTGTGTGTGTGTGTGTGTGTGTGTTAAAGTGTATGGGTGTGAGTGTGAGTGTAACTGTGTATGGTATTGTGTTCCAACACTAAAGCACCAAAAGCATCAGAATGCAAATTCAGGCGTGGCTCAGTCAGAGCCAGACTTCTGTCTGCAGAAGGGGCTCTTGGGGGCTAATCTGTTGACTGTTTTGCTGTGCAGTGTTGGTGAAACTGCCACTTAGCAACAGCCTTCCTCTCCTCATCGTTAGAGCAAAGCGCTGGACCTTGCTGACCTGGTTTGTGTTTGTGAATGACTGCACTCCCCCCTCTGCTCTCCTCTTGTTCCTGTTGTTTCAGCGCATATAAAGGTGGCGTGCGCACATTTCGCTTCTCCTCCGAGTCTTTGCTCGCGCCCTTTCGTTTGTCCTTCCATGTGCCACATCCTTCCTCCGGCGCGGCGCGGTGCAGCCTAATCACCACCGGCACAGGCGAGGGGTCCCGCGAGACGACCCCGGTTCCTGCAGGGAAGTGTTCGCGAGTTTCTGCTCTGCTGCTGGTCCTGCTTTCACTCCAGGAAAAGGAAGTTCCAAATAACAGACATGATTTACCAACAGGTAGGTTTTTTCCTCCCCCAACTTCAAGTGCTAACCTTGAATTTGGACACAACTGACAGTGGTGATGGGAAGCTGTGAAAGTTCTTGGTGCATCTGTCCGTTCTGAAATAAATGCACTGATAAATTAAGCATTTATAATATTGGTTCCAAATATATTATGGACATAATAATGTAACATTTATAACAATATTTATAATAAGATCCAAAGTATCATCAAACGCAGTCACTTATATGATGTTGCATTTAATGAACTGTCTTATAATTGACTTGCCTTTCTTATAGATCAATACTGATGAATAAATATACCGTGTATTTTTAGTAAAAGCTGTCCTGCTGTAGCAGTGATGTAGTGGTCATAGTGGTAGTCATGGTAACAGAGGCAAGCTTTAGTAAACTGTTCCATCTGACAGTCATGTCTTATGCTGGATATTACAGAACACACTCACACACATCTGTCACTAAGATAATCATGTTGCCCTCTCTGTCATGATACCCTTCCTGCTGCATTCTATATCTCACTCTTAATACATCCCCAGCTCTCCTGACTGAACTCAGCTCTTGCTTCACAACTGAGTGCTCTAGTGCACATGCTCTGTGTGGATGGCAGTGTAGCATAGTGGTTAAGGAGCAGGACTCGTAACCAAAAAGTTGTCGGTTCGATTTCCCATGGGGGCACTGCTGCTGTACCCTTGGGCAAGGTACTTAACCCACAATTGCCTCAGTAAATATCCAGCTGTATAAATGGATAACATTGTAAAAAAAAAAAAACCTGTAATTGACTTAAGCCAGTCTGGATAAGAGCATCTGCTAAATGCCAATAATGTAATGTAATGATCACAACAGAGGGTAGCACACATTGATCATGCAAAGGAAAAGACATGCTCAGCATGTATCTGCAGAGTCTGGGTCAAAGGGAATGATGGGCAATTTGAGTGAATTCAATTTCAGTTCATTCCCTGAATTGACCGAACTGATACAGAAATTGACCCAGACCCTGCTTATATGAGGTTGTTAAAGGAAAGCTCAAGTTCCTGAAGAGTTCAGTTGGTTGTTGCAAAGCCAGGGTATCCCAACTAGAGGACAGAGGTCAAACTGTCTCTGCTGGGAATTGTATGGAAAGAAAACTAGCAAACAGCACATATTACACAACCTTCTGAGCATTGAGTACTCAGTGTTGGACTGTTCATCTCTTCATCTGTCCTTATCTGTACTCAGCTCAGAATGCAAAGGCATGTGTGAATGTAATAAACCCTAAAACATGCACATGAATTCATGGTAGCTGATCTAACATGCACATTTCATAATTATAGAAAAACCGTAATTAATGACAGTGATTGATGTGGTTTGTGCCAAAAATACCAAAGCTTAAAATAAAATAAAAAATAAAAGCAGAAGATTATTGAAGCACAGTAATTATTCAAGTCAAACAACAAGCACACTTAATTTTTAAGTTATTTATTCTTTTCAGTATGTACTTGTATTTATATTACATAATAATATTATACATGTTCTTCTTTTAGGACATTTATTGAAAATTACGATGTAAAAATCAATCTAAACGATACAAAAACCCCACAATGGCTGTGTAATAGAAAGGAATGGTTTTCACTGTGAATCTGTGATTAACACAAATAATTCCTCCTCACAGAAGCACATTTGGACAAGTACATGTATCTCCTTTCTGGGCCTCTGCTAGGTGATGCTGGTCTGGGAGGCAGGTGGCGCTGTTGTGCACAAACAGAAAATGCCAGGGAAACTTCTTAGTATGCTCCACATTTGAAGGCAAGTCAGAACTTTAAAACAAGCACATTCACCAGCAGAGAGAGGGCAGAGTCAAACTGAGCTTAGGAAAACAAACGCAACATTCATATCCAACTTTTATGAGGGCGTGTTCAAAAACAAAGGGTAAACATTCGATTACCCATGTCATGTTGTTGTGCAGGTTGATGTGATTCCTCGATGTTCAGAGAGGAGAGACTCTGACTATGAAGATTACAGACATATTTAGTTTACCCCTTCACTTCCATAAAGAAACTATGGCTTCCTGCTGGGTGATTTCAGTGAGGCTAACGTAGCTTCAGGTAGTGTATGTCACTATGTGAGGCCTAATGCTCACCAAAAAACAGCTCAAACTAATAAAAACCCACAGGCAGCTGCTAAACGTGCAGGTGTTCTTCCTCAGTGAAGCTTATGTGACCTGGATCTTTCACTGTCCAGATGAACTTGTTTGGCATTGGAGTAGAAAAGAACTGGTATGGTTGTTTGTGTTATTTATGAAAATACAGATGTAAACCATGCTGAGACCAAAATGTGAGGTGTATATGTGTGTGTGTGTTATCTTTCCAAAATATTATTTTCCATTTTTACGTAAACTATGTAAAAATGGAAAGAGTGCAGAGTTTAGCTTCTGAAAGGTGCAATCAACAAGACCTACAGGCATGTAGGTGTTTGTGCAAGGCAAGCCTTGACCTGACCCAACCTGACCCAAGTGGACCCCAAGGTGACCTTGGGACTCTGCTTAGTATTCCTAATGAGCCGGGCGCCATGGCAACAGTCCCAGAGTGGAGGCCATTTGGGTCAGAGTTCTCAGGATGATATTCTAATGAATGAAGAGGATCATATGGGCAAAGGGGAAAAAATATGAAAAGAACATTCAAATGAGATGAAGCAACACGCAACAGGAAGGGAACAAGGGAGAGTGAGAGGGAAGAGGAAGTGGACCAGGGAAAGCAACAGTCCAGCATACAGGAAGAGGAAGTGGACAGCAACAGAGGCACATCTCTGTGACACTGGCGATGAGAGGAGGACAAAGACACCTAAATGACATCCCTGATTTAGCCACTGTGGCAGGCGTGTTCTGTGGGTCTGACAGCAGAAATGAACATCAGCACAGAAGTGATTTCCTGGGGGAGTGTGAGCGCAGGGTTCGGTAACACTGAAGGGGGCTTTTGGGAGAGCAGTGTGCAGTAAGGCAAGCTGTATCTCAGGGGAGTGTCGCACGTTTAGCCACAGTGACTCAGCAGTCTGCGCTTTTGATGCTATAAGTATGGAAAATGGTATTAAATTCTTCTGCAAATGAATTTTAAAAAAGACGATAAATAATAAGAATCATTTTTCCGGAGGTGCTGGCTTCACTTGAGGGACTCGATGGCGCTGACGACGTGTTCGAACACCTCGTCCACAGAGGCTTCGGCATTGATCTGCAGGGAGAGAGCAGCACACGGTCAGTGCAAGGACACCCTACGGCTATGGTGAGCATACCTGTCCCTTCAGACAACAAACAACCTTTTCTTAGAATAAGATTTTGCTATTTTGATGATGTTTTCC
The DNA here is from genome assembly GCA_019176425.1 of Megalops atlanticus. Classification (NCBI taxonomy): domain Eukaryota; kingdom Metazoa; phylum Chordata; class Actinopteri; order Elopiformes; family Megalopidae; genus Megalops; species Megalops atlanticus. Next base: position 2,113,056 of record CM032878.1, read on the forward strand.
ATCCTTTCCACTCAAGCTTTGGAACTGGCAATCACATGCCAAGCTCACCTTACATCCGCAGTTTAATAGTTTGATAAAACCCTTTTCCCAAACAAATATGTCAAATATGTGAAGTGAGGTTAACCCCTGTAAGCTTTTTTGGTTATACGAAATACAACTGCATCATAGTGAAATAGCTATTATCTTCAACATTCTTTATTACCCTATAATAGCAGATGTCCAAATCTAATTGGTACAACAGCAGAGCAGTGCCCCACACAGGACTTCAACCTGTTGCTTTGTTGTTCCCTGTCTCTGTCTCTTTGCCGTACAATCAAAGTCTGTATGCATACCACCAAGGGCCCCGTTTATACTCTGCATTGGGCTCGTGCGACTCGTTTGAGGGAGGAAATACGGCCCACCTTCCGGACGATTCCGCGGCCATCGTAGAAGGCTATGACGGGCTCCGTGGCCTTGTAGTAGAGATCCAGCCTCTTCCTGATGGTCTCCTCGTTGTCGTCTGTGCGGCCGCTGGTCTCTCCTCGCTTCACCAGCCTCTTCAGCATGGTCTCCGCCTTGGCATCGATGTACAGCAACAGGTCAGGTGGCCCAATCTGCCAAACAGTGATGAGAAATGAGTCAGTGTGCAACTCTCCACCAATCAGCACTCAGAGACTTCCTGAAATCCCTCTCACTAAGACCACCCTCTGATGAAATGAAATCTCATTCATTCACTCAAATGCCACTGAGATATTACACATCACCTAAACCTAAAGGGTCTGAGGGTTTATTGATTCTCAGTCACCATAAAGGCATTTTAAAAAGAAGAATGAGGCACAGCTCCAAACACTTTAATCATCCTTCAATTTCACAAAAAACATGGAAAACAATTTTTCATCATGTCAATGTGCACGTGATAACTTTCTTTTTGACATTTGCCTCGTCTGAGGAACACCTGGAGAGAGAATAACCCAACAGTAAAAACCCTTCATTCCTCCTCCTTTTCTTAGCTTTCACAGAGGTTGGGATAGTGTAATACACTGAGAGAGTGTGAGATAGCCATTCTCTGATTACCTTCTTCTCAAACTCTTCTCCCTGCTTGACCTCACGGGGGTAACCGTCTATCAGGAAACCTTTGGAGACATCAGCCTTGGCGATCATGGCATCCTTCAACATGTCCAGAACCGTGTCCTGCATGAATGCGCACACAGGCGTCAAAGGTCAGCGGGCAGTCCTACCTTCCTTCTACAGCTGACAGGAAACTGGGGTATAACTGACAGGGGTAAGCTGACTGGTATGTAATTTATGATAAGTTTCCAAAACTATTGCACAAAAACAGAGCACAAACTCAACCACCTTTAGGTCAGGACTGTCTTTTGTGTTTAGATGGATTATCACACACACAAAAACATTTGTAACACCAGCATGCTCTCTGGAAATATTTTCTGTGTCATGATCAATAGCCTACTAATTAAAAATTAGCATGAGAATAGTGAATTACTATTCTTAAACAAAATAATTGAAATATCCTCTAGAAAATCAACTATTAAATCATAAATTGCAAGAGTTGACTACACTAGAGACAATGAAATGAACAAAATTAAATAAATTTCACTTAAACATAATTTATGAATTTCTTTGCATGTCACTGACAGATCCTCAACTGCAACTTTTGCAATTGGTGTGTGTGTGTGTGTATGTATGTGCGTGTGTGCGTGTGTGTGTGCGTGTGTGTGCATGCATGTGTGTGTGTGTGTGTATGTGCAAGCGTGCATGTGTGCGCATGTGTGCGCATGTGTGTGTGTGTGTGTGTGTGTGTGTGTGTGTGTGTGTGTGTGTGTGTGTGCGTGTGTGTAAGTGCGAGCGTGTGCATGCATGTGTGTGCATGTTTGTGTGTTTCTCACCAATGGGACGAGCTCTCCTCTCCCCATGATGGCAGACAGCTGCTTGCCCCTCTCGGAGCCAGAGCTGACCTCAGCCCGCAGCAGGTCACCTGTGGACAGGTGAGTGTAGCCGTACTTCGCCACAATCTTCTCACACTGCGTGCCTTTTCCTGAGCCGGGGCCCCCTGGGAAGATTGAGGGTTCATGAGCATCACACTACACTCGGGCAGAAGCAGATATTCAAACGGAAATATTACAGTAATAATCCCCATCTGATGCTGAAACATTAACATTCATTTACAATTCATGCTGTGAAAATAAATAAATAAAATGCAGCTGAAAGAGGAAGTGATTAAGGGTCAAGCAATATAATTTCCAAACTGACATAAATTCTACCCTTCATGCATATATTCAGAAAATAATTCTAACTGGAGTTCATATTGGAGATGACCTGTAACAAATTTAACACTAATATTTCCAAACAGTTTGAGCGATATTGAAGCAGTCTCAGCTCGTAAAGAGCTGACTTTTGCGTGTTTGATAAAGTCTGAAAGAGCACCACCCAGTCACGTAGACTGTGCTGTATGTCAGACGGTCAGGTCTGAGAGCAGCAGGTTGTGTGCCACTCAGTGCAGAGTCACTGACAGTAACGGCACAGGGTTTCACAGCTTAACCCCATTAATGAAATACTCTAACGAAAAACAAACACTGTAAAACCCTCCAGTTTTAAAACACATTCCTGTTGGCAGAGGAAGCAGCCCTGGACACATTAGTGTCTCCCACCTAATGAGAGCACAGCTTCACCAATCCCAACATAGATAGAGCCATCATATATCTAGTGAGTCACTGATTTGAGCCAATTGTACTGTTTTGTTGTGAGAAACAGTTTTGATTGGTGCAACCAAGCCAGTGATTGACAGTACATGGCAGCTCCACCCATTTTAGGGTTCATGGTGTCTCTCTCCCACTGCCTGTATGACTGAGGAGCTACTGAAGTAACATTGTTTCACCACTAGAGGGAGTCAGTCATACTGGAGAGTGCCAGTTCCATTTTTTGTTTGAACACCTGATGGGTTTGGTCATATTTCAGCCCGGAAGGGTGATTTAAATAATGTACTGGCTTTCTGTAGATATGTAGCACAACTGGTTTTCCAGATGTAATGTGTGGCTGCTCCACCCATTGCTATGTTTAAATTGTGAGTCACTGTCTACAATTTCCACCTACATCTGCATCTGCATTAATATCATTTAATATGCAAAAAATCAATTATAGTATAACCCATACAGTACACAAACATTTGTAGGGACAATGCAAAAGCAAAATTAGTAATTTCTTCTGTTAGCTGGTATTTGTACCTGTTAATCTGTACCATTTACCTGTTTCTGCTTATTGTCTTTCTATTTGCTTTGTTGTAAGCCTCTTTTTCAGGCTGTTGTTGAAAATGCAAAGTGTTTCTCAGTTAAATTACCTGGTTATATAAAGTTCAAAAAATGAAAAAATAATTGATATGCCACTGATTTGTCAGTCTTTTACAAAAAGGTTTTTTATTGTACGATGAGTTTAAAGATTTTAACAGTCTGCTGCACTTTATAAAATGCATTTTCCTGGCGGCATGCTGGATCAGTCAGTTCAGACCAGTACAGTGAGTAACAGGTATCCCCGACATTCAGGCTTTAATTTCAGACGGTGTGTATGCACAGGAGTTTAATGCACAGAGGCAGTGTGTGAGCTCTGGGTGTTCCTGTCTATGAGAGGAGACGCTTCAGCTGAAAGAAAAGGCAGAGTGGTAAAAATCTCCACGTTCAGACTCACCCACAACAAAGATGATCTTGCATCCCTTCAGCTTCTCTGAAAGACACGCAGGGGAAGACATGCTTACAGGTGCAGTCGTAGCTGTAGCTCACAGTCGAGGAGCGTCAGTGCGTTTAGCAGATTCTCTCGAAGGACTGGCTCCCTCATTCCTTTCAGAAGAGGTATGTCACCCTGCCCCTGAGGTGCACAGGGATTTGGCCTCTCCCTCTGACTCCAGGTCTCAGAGCCATACATGGGTGCGTACAGCTGCATTCTCATTGGTCTAATGTGTGCACATGTGGGAGTGATTCTCACAGATCTAATAAGTCCAGCCCTTAACGTTACACTGGAGACAGAGTGTGTGCCTGTGCAGACCCATTCTGCTCATTTTGAAAATGCATTATGAGCAATTGCTTTTATCTGAAATTGCTCTCACTGCCACAAGGAAGTTATTATTTGAAACCACCCTCACAGAGAGCAGGGAAAATCCATGAGCAGAACTCACTTCAGCACAGAGCAGAGTTTTCAGGAAGGAACAAGAGCCCTGTTCAAAAGAATGGAAAACACCCTTAAAAAGCATCTGATTCTGCAGCAGAATGTGAATCACCAACATAAACAATGACCTCAGTGACTGTGGACATCACTGAATTTCTCTTCCTTTCTTTTCTGAAAAGGGGGTAGTATTTTTTGGATGTGATTGTATGTACATTAAATATGGTGTTAGTTGGCTGGAGAGGTTGGCTCGAACCTGTGGGTGTGGACGTAAAGCTGCACTGACCACACCTTGTCCTCTTTGAATGGGAGATGCTGAGTCTGATAATGTTCTGCATGGCTGATCCACACCCTGGGCAGTGTGTTTAATCAAGCATAACAATGGATGGCATGGCTGGTTTCCCTGTGTAAAACACTGACCTGGTAAAGGGCTTGGAGGATTTCACAAGCTGCTCCTTTTTCAGACACGTACCAACAAGTCTCCGGAAAAACAGTAGTGGTGTGATGTGTGATTATCCAAATTTTGTTTGTACACCAGTGAGTTTCAGAACCACAGTGTCTTTTTTGGGTTGTTTTTAAACATATCTCTCCAGCCCTGTTATTTTGAACCCCTGCACAAAAGCAGGCATTGTGCTTGTGTCCACAGGAGTGCGCTATTCTCATACTTCCAGGTCTGGATACAGACAGGGCTTTGACCTTGAGCCTTTCCCACAGGCTGCTGCAGTTCATTTTCCTCCCAGCAGGGGTCGCTAGTCTGAGTGGCAGCTAGAATTCTTTTGACAACAAGTACTTTCGCAAATAAATACAGGCAGAAAATGGTGAAAAAAATGTTCTCACACACACACACACACACACACACACACACACACACATATAAATACACACACACACACACATAAATACAGACACACACAGACACATGCAGTGAGAATAACATGTTTCATCGAATAAACAGATAGAGGGGCTAATATTCTTAAGTTCATACAATTAATTCATATTAGTCACCATGAGCTGGATGTATTACAGGCTTCTCTGTGACAGACATGGGGGTGTGTCAGGAACACTGCAGGACTGAAGCTTAATGCTGGTCTGAGTCTCAGAGTAATTAAGAGTGGCAGGAGTGGGGTAACGGGCAGGCTTACTGAGGACAGACCTTTAAACCCAGATGACCCCTTTCACGGTCTCTGCAACGAGGCAGGTTATCCCCACGGTCTGAACTCCAGGAGGGAAACTGATGGAATATGTCTGTGCTTTTCCCTCAGAGACAGACATGTGAACTGCTATTTTTTGTTTACAGTTTGCATATTTTTTACATCAATTTTAACTGCATGATTCTAAATTTTAACTCCTTAAAATTTGTACAAATCCTTTCCTAGAATGACCTCATAATCCCTGTGTTAAATGAAATGGCTTTGTCCATGGAGGAAGAGGACAAAATAATGATCTGTCCGGTGTGATGACCCAGCTAACCTCAGTGCTGCCACCTACAGGACCGCACAGTGCAGGGTTCAGATTCACCTGGGAGTGAAGAGGAGAGGTTTGCTGGTGCTTACCTGTCATGGTGATCTGGTGGGTGAAGAGAAATGCTCCAACCTGAAAGCACAGGATGGAGGGGAAGTGGTTATAACATCTCTGTCAATGGTGCTTCACAAAAAGAATGTGGTCATTTAACACAACCAGCTGTAAGTTACAATTTCCCAAGCTGTGACAGATCTGTGTTCTGATTGGAAGATTCTGAAGCTCATTCTACATTGTTCATATTTTACAACAAGTTATTCCTTTAAGAATTTGAGCCACGGATGTTGTTAACAAACCGCACAATTCTGCAGTTATTGCGCTCTGAAATTTAGCTACCTCCCAAAAAAATGTTTCCAGTCCTGCTGTTGTGCATTCTCAGATAAGCAGATTAATGAGTGCTATCTTAGGAAGTGCCATGTTTGTGTTTGGAAGAAGGGTTTACAGAAACAGTCCCTGGTGATGTGGCTGTAATTATTCTCAAGTGATCAGGTCGGCTCCTCCTTCAAAAGAAAGAATTTTAAGTCTGTCTCCAACATGCGATGGGATTGGATGCAAGTAGATTTACATTTAAATGCAACTGAACAAACAAAGCTTTCTGCACTTAGTAATCATGAATGAAATGCATCTCTACTGTGGGTGTGGGTATTTGCACTCACATGTATGAATGCATATGAATTTTAGATTGACATGAATGTGCGTTATGAATTTAATGTACATTCATGTCAATCTAAAATCTTCACATAAATTGATCCACTGGTATTTGTACTTATTTTGTTCAGGTTCATGAAGCATGCTGAAGGATAATACTCTGGAAAAAAAAACACATTAGAAAGTGCTTGCTCGAGTACAAATGTTTCAGAGCATTACTCTCAGTGCATTTGATTTGAGCCGTTGCCAGCTCCACTGAGAGAAGCAGGTTTGGATGTGCCACCGTGACATGTGCAAACAGAACCCCAGTTCAGCAGTGCTGCCAAAGTGTCTGCGCTGCTCTTCCAGCGTCATGTTTTGCTGACAGCAGTCACTGCAGGGCTGGTGGGTAACCAGAGGGAATGAAGCTTATTTTCCACGTCTGTTTTTGGAGACTCGGGTGAAATAAATTTCATCTTGGATTTTTTGTTTTTTCTCAATTCCTCTGCATTTAGTTTTGACCTAATGCCTTTATGATTGTCATAATTATATGCAAATAATGTGTATATTGCAATCTGCATCCATTCAAACTGCTGAGACAAATGCATGCATATTTGAGTGGTACATTTTATATTAGTAATACTGTGAACAGGGAAGGACTTATTTGCATTTCAGTGAAATTTGTTCCTGAGGTAAACATGATGTTGATATTTGTGGGGCCCATGTTGCAGAGTGTGTTTTTCCACAGGTTGTGGTTTTGCAGGAAGAGCAGCAGGATGAGGAGGACTGCAGCTCAGAGCATGAGTGTGTCATGCCGCATGCCATGCGCGCGCTTCCAATGCAAATACTGCATCTGAAACAGTTTTGCATCCTGTCACATGACAACCTGATGCCATTTTCCACATTTGCTTTTTTTACCCATTACTTTAGAGAACAGACCACAGAGGGAAGAGAATGATGCTCCGATGCAAAACACGCCATGGATATCAGCCCAGTGAAAACTGAGAGACTCCTCACTTAAAATATAAATCATTGCTTTTATAACATCTAAAGGCCAATTTCAACTGTAAACATGGCGGATCAAAATATGAACTTCCTGCTGTTTTACACATTTATTTCTCCTTATTCATAAGTACAGTGCTATTTTAACTTCATCAGGTCAGGTCTGTTTTAAAGTGCCACTCTTGGTGAATCTTCATTCGCTCCTGGTGAGCAGCCCGTGACCCTAGAGCAGTTGCTCCTCTGTCCTGAGACCTGACAGGTCTCCTGAATCCCCACCTGAGGTCCTCTCCAGAGTCTGAACCACAGTCACCAGCTTCTGCTTCTACCCCAGACAAAATAACCACTTCTGTCTGTGAAGCAAGAGTTCAGCAGGCTGATGCAACTGGGAAAATATGAAATGCATCACTGGCGCCCTCTCTGAGTGCTGCTCATCACCTGTAACTGGTGGAGGCAGAGGACTTGCAGTTCAATGTAATTGGACAAAACCTTTTTGGGTTAAGTGATGCTAATAATATATGTTTACTTGTGTTGCTTCACATTAACTCATTGAAGTTACCATGATAAAACCATTGTAAGCATGATAAAATGTGTTTTATCACATACAGTAACTCAGCCATGGTGAAGCTTCACTGCCTGTCTGTGTTTCAGGTGCCAGTTTCGGCTGCTGAGCCTCTTACCCTCAGGACTGCAGGTAGCCGCTAACACACCTGGGTTAGGTGGAGGCCAGCTTGCATTGCGTCTGCTCCTGTAGTGTTTGTGAATGACTGAGTGCAGTATAGCTGTGCTCCTGACTGCAGCTGTGGTGGGGCAGCAGTGTAGCATAGTGGTTAAGGAGCAGGACTTGTAACCGAAAGGTTGCTAGTTCAATCCCCGCTGGGACACTGCTGCTGTACCCTTGGGCAAGGTACTTAACCCACAATTGCCTCAGTAAAAAAATATCCAGCTGTATAAATGGATAACATTGTAAAAAAAAAAAAAAGAACTGTAACTTATGTAAGTCGCTTTGGATAAAGTGTATGCTGGTGTGCACAAGCTTGCAGAAACGCTACACTGACTTTGCTTAGTATGCCACAGCAAAGTTATCAGGCACCCCCAGGCCCCAAAGTCTCCACAGCTGTGATGTAGGAAGTCTGAGTGTGAGCAGTGCTCATGGTCACCTGAGTGCAACTGTGTGAGAGAGTCTGTGGTGTGTGTGTGTGAGAGAGGGAGAGAGAAAGCTGCGAGGGTAGTTGCAGTGATGTGTGTGTGTGTGTGTGAGAGAGAAAGCTGAGGGTAGTTGCAGTGATGTGTGTGTGTGTGTGTGAGAGAGAAAGCTGAGGGTAGTTGCGGTGATGTGTGTGTGTTGCAGTGATGAGGGTGTTGCAGTGATGTGTGTGTGTGTGTGTGTGTGAGAGAGAGAGCTGAGGGTAGTTGCAGTGATGTGTGTGTGTGTGTGTGAGGAGAGAGAGCTGAGGGTAGTTGCAGTGATGTGTGTGTGAGAGAGAAAGCTGAGGGTAGTTGCAGTGATGTGTGTGTGTGTGTGTGTGTGTGTGTGTGTGTGTGTGTGTGAGAGAGAGAGAAAGCTGAGGGTAGTTGCAGTGATGTGTGTGTGTGTGTGAGAGAAAGCTGAGGGTAGTTGCAGTGATGTGTGTGTGTGTGAGAGAGAAAGCTGAGGGTAGTTGCAGTGATGTGTGTGTGTGTGTATCACTGCTGAGGCTAATAATGACAGTGCGCAAAGTCTGTGCCAGCGGCATGGAATCAATGACACAGCGAGGGTGGAGGTCGTATCCATGCACAGAAAAGCGTGTCTTACAGCCGCAGAACAAAGTCATGGAAGCATCAGAGGCTGAGTGAGACTGAAGGAGAGAGAGAGACACGCACGGCAAGGAATACCTAACAGCTTCCACCGTTCACATTAATAAAACAGCAGCAACACAACAGCCTGTCCTCGGAATCACCGCTCCAGCAAAAGTAACATATCCATAAAAGTAACAGATGAGCTTCAGTCAAAGGAGGGGTATCTGTATTAGTACATATGCATGCATGACTATATGCAGGAAGCCTCTGCCTCTAATGCTAGCCTGTGCATATACTGTTCCCTTCTGTTGCGATGACAGTTACAGTAGCACTGCAGAAACAGGATGTCCTGTATCCTCACACCAGACTGAGTAGCCTCAGTGTCAGCTATTCCAGGGGGAGTGAAACTACACTCTAACCCCGGGAGATCTGCCTTCCTGCCCTCGGCTGGGGCATTTAGGCAGATTATTAAGGGAAGCAGCGGTTAGATGAGCAAGGGGAAGTGATGAGCAAGGGTGTTACGGATTCTGTGACAGCACTTCTCCTTCCCCCCCTCAGCAGAGAGAGCAGCTGGTCTTCCCAGCCTGGCCCCTCTGTTCTCCTCAGCCAGCATCAGTTATTTCACCGCGGAAAAGCACTTAACGAGCTCGCGGTGGCTGTGAGAGGGATGGCCTCCCACAATCCCACGATCCATCTCCCCTCAGCTGATTCCTCTGATACTGAGTGGAGAACGCTGTCTTTATGTGTCTCTCTCTCTCTCTGTCTCTCTGTCTCTCTCTCTCTCTCTCTCTCTCTCTCTGTCTCTCTCTCTCTCTCTCTCTGTCTCTCTCTCTCTCCCTCTCTCGGTTTCCTCAGCACTGACCTCGTGCAGTGATGTTAGGTTCCCGTCTCCTCAGGCTGTCCTGGGTCTCTGGGTCTCGAGTATCAGCGCACCGATCCCTGCCGATCACCGCCCCTCCCTCTTCTCCCAGCCGCCTTTATACGGAGCTGACAGCTCGGGCAGCAGTGCATTGTGGGAGGAGAGGAGCAGCAGAGGGAGGAGGGGGGAGGGAGGGGGGGCTGTAACAGTCCGTGTTTGTTGCTGGGAGAGGAGCTCTTTTCCTGCACGTATGCTGTGCTGTTTAGCTTCCCATGCACACTCTTCAGGCAGTCTGGGATGAACCAAGATTAGAGGGGTGCCCAAAGGCACACAAGCCTGAGAGTTTTCAGTAAGGTAAATGCTGTGGCCCCTTTAAATTGGACTGAACCATTTGCTCTCCCCCCCTCCAGGGCTGTGGATCAACAGGAAAAAGGAGCATTGAGCTCTGTCTGGAGGAGCATACGGCATCTTAGCGTGGGATAAGAACTGCTGAGTGCTGGAAGCTTATCTGTGTTAGCAGGGAGTTTCCCTGCTCTGCAGACATGCGTGACAAAGCGTGCAACCCCTGTGCAGACAGGCAGAGGAATGTAAGAAATCCTGTAACAGCTGGAATATGAACTGGTTTTCTGTTTCAGAAAAGGCTGCTTCACACTAGGAGCCTGAGAGGACAGAGCAGCAGTGACACACAGCGGTCAGAACGCGGTCAAACCGTGGTCAGAGCATGGTGAAACACAGCGGTCTGAGCACAATGAGACATTGTTCAAATGCGGTCAAACCGTGGTCAGAGCATGGTGAAACACAGCAGTCAGAGCACAATGAGACATTGTTCAGAATGCGGTTGTGGACCGTGGTCACTTTGCAGAGGGACAGCAGTCAGACCACAGTGAAACATGAGAACAGAGTGAAACAGAACACGCTCGAACACAGTCAGAGTTTAGGGGGGACAGTGCTCAGAGCACGATGACGGTCGCGGCACGGGTTTGGTCGTCCCCTGGTGTGTGCCCCGTCTTACCTCTCCCCTGGAACCCGCAGATTCAGGCTCTTCTACATCCTCAGACAGCTGCTCAGGATCAGAGTACCCTACAACACAAACGCATGAGGCTGTCAGCGCTCCCAGAGCCTGCTGTCTGCAGAGAGACCGGGCCTCAGGCAGCCCTGAAACCTGCTGATCCTGCGCGTTAGCATTAGCAGTACCAGCTCTCCCTTCCACTGTAACAGCACCTGCATCCCCTACACACTGCACTAGTAATAATAATAAAAATGAGTTTATGTTTGCTTTGAAAACATAAAGTTACCTGACTATTATTATTACTATTGTCATTATTATTTGAAAGACACCGTTATTTGGTGTAACCTACAAGCCTGCTATGGCATGATACATTAGTTATGTCACAGGAGCAACACCTGTACAGAACACACAGAATTAGAGGAAGTAATAGCTTCACACTGGAGTGAACTAATACAGTGTTGGTCTGAGTGCTTACGCTGTGCCAAACGATGGCCAAAAAGAACCAAGCAAGCGTGCAAACCTGCCATGCTGTAAATGTCAACTTGCATCCAGACTCTGGGTGGCTCTCGGTTATTTGAAAGTGCTACGTTTCTATGCATGAGAATTATCATATATGATAAGATATGATAGGAAGCAGAGAACTGACGTCTACTTCAGAATCACCCCAAAGCTGTTCTTGCTGGTTTTGCAGGTTTAACAAGCCTGCCAATTTAGATAAGCATCACCCATTAACAGCCAATTCATTTTCACTTGGTTGTATGTAGTACAGTAATCTTTGGGCACTGTGACAGGGCTGGCTGACACACTGCATATAAAACAAAGAGGGTGAAAACGTTTAGAAAAAAATCTATTATTAAATTTATTATTAAAAAACACAACAATCAGAGGTAGCCCAGAGCCACAAAAGGTATGACTCTCCACCCACACACACACCTGTGTTTACTGAGCCTCCGCCCACACACCTGTGTTTAATGAGCCTTCAGTTAAATAGGTGTGGCTTATAAGCCATTAGCCAGCTACCTGGCACAGACAATTACATTTACACAGAAAAGTACAATTAACCAGACAGAGGTTTAATTGATTGAGCAGATGTGTTATTTGTTGATATGGCAAATTGAAATTGAAGACAACTGACATGCATGTGATTTTTTTCTGGAGGCAGGTGATGGCTCTATTTCACAGGCACCTCACATGAAATCAATTTAGTTGAGATGGAGCACAAAGGTTTTAAGTTCAGACTCATCTCCTATCTGTATTAAAATTAAAAATGATTTCACGTGACCTGCAGAAAGGAACTTTCATCCTACAACATTAAACACAATTAGATAAAAGGGGCATGCAGCTGAGGGGAGATGCTTCCTAAAATTGGAAAGCTTGTTATTCATTAAAAACAATCAAAAATGGGTTCTGGCCCATTATTTGTTCAAAAGGTAAAGGTAGGTTATCTCTCTCTCTCACTCATATTCCTCTGTCACTGGCAGCTCAAAGCTCAAAGCACCAGCAAAGTGTTGCCCTCTGGTGGCCATAAATATTCCTTCTCACAGCATGGAAAGGCTAGATCAATTTCTTCAGACTTCAGAATCTGGGGGTCCAAGTCTTAAACATGTGAAATTGCATCATACAATGTAAGTGATGCTGATGCACAGATGACAAGTCTAATGCACATGATATTAAGGGTACACGTCCCATAATTCTCTCCCTCTGACAGGAGCTTCATCTAATGTCTTCCTCTCATGAATGTGCAGACTCTATAAGGACCCTATTACTCTAAGGATGAGGGAGAGCTGTGGTTTCTTTCAATGTAATGCTTTGCCACTGCACAGTCAGTACTCCCCTTTTAAATAACCAGATCCATGTACAGGATCCATACCCTAAGCATTAAGTCCCTCCAAGGACTAAGATATTAGTTTTTAGTTTATACTTTTTTGTAACAATTCAAACATCAAAACTGTGTTGATGCAATTGACAAATTATTATCATTGCTAACAAATCATCACTACATTTAATGAAATGGAAATGGAATGTGACTAATATTGTTTTAATGAATGTGTTACTGAGTGACACAGACATTTGGAAGCACTGTTGCAATGTATTCTAGTGATGTTCACTGATTCTGTCTTCTGTAATCATGAAACTCTCAGGTATGCTGTCACTCTGTTGTGGCCTGAGTTAAACACTATGTGAGAAAGCCAGGTTCAGCACCAGGCTTTTCCTGAAATCACCTGTAAAGCCTCTCAGACTGATCAGGTGTCTCCCATTGAGGACAGTGAGCTCAGACACTTGGAATGCCTACAGAGTATGATACAAGTTCCCTAAGCTGTTTGCTGTTTGTTTTTCCATGCCACCTGGTAACATACTGTAGCCCTGCCCTATTTCTGGGATTCTCTGAAGGAGAACAGTGTCAAGGACAAGGCTGAGATCGACCGTTTTTGTTCAATAGTTTTTGTATCAGTTTAAGATCACACAGGACTGTTAGACAGTGGGAGATATAAGATGCTTAAGTTGCATGTGGAGTCTCTTGGAGACTTTGGGAGCAGAATTTATGGGGGTTGCACGTGACCCCCCTCCTTACCCTCTGCCTGCAGTCCTTTGGGGAACAGCCTCTCATTCACCACGGCGCTGATATCGGCGAATATGTCATCCTCCTCTCGATCAGCATCAATCTAAACAGACACCAGAGGGCAGTGTTAAGCATGCTATACCTCTCCCCACCACAAGGGGCACCCTGGGGCCACAACTGAGGCCACAGACTCTGTTTCAGCTGGGAGGGAGAGCTCAAACTCCAACAGAAAGCTGGTGCTAATATCTAATAATGATAGCTAATGTAGAGGTAATGGTGCATGCTGAATTATTTGTTTATGCAAAAATACAAGAGAGGGGCATCTGCCATTATGTTAATGCGTTGGTGGAGGTTTTGGAGATGAATGGCCCTAATCCCCAAACTTAATTAACCAATAGAGACAGTCTGTGTTTGTGAGGCTGCGCTATTGTCTGTTCACTTACTAGAGATGAGCGTTGCCCTGGCAACAAACTTCAAAGCTGGAGAGCGGGGTTCTATTGAATGTAGAAATTCTATTCTCATGGGCAGAACTGTTTTTGAGCATGGCATTGAAGAGGCATGCAACTCAAATTGGTAACCGAGCAAACAATGACAGCACTGAATTGAATGAGTTCACCACAACACCTTTTCAAAATCTATTCTTCTTATGCTCATCACCCTAAAACCAAACTTAGGGTAATCTGCAAATTGCAAATTTCAACCAGCCTCTCCTCAATGGCATCTATTTAATTTGCAATGGAATCAATATTCTGACAAACACTTGAGTGAGATTTTAAGAGTGAGACAAGGAGAGTTACCCTGACGATAAGAGCCCTCTCCTGGTAGTACTTGGCAATCAAGCTGATGTTCTGCTTAAAGGTCTCCAATCGCCTCTCGATGGCGTGGGCGTTGTCGTCAGGGCGACCCTGTTGGGCGGCCCTCTTCTCCAGCCGCTGTCGGAGCTGCTGATTGGAGCAGGCAAGAAGCACCACCAGGTCCGGCGAGCCAATCTGGAGGTAGGAGGGTGGTCACATGGGTTAGGCAAGGAAAAGGCTTTTTTCCCAGCAGGGTTTTGTATGTCTCTGTTCACTGTAATAAAAGGCTCTAGCTGGATATAAGGCTGAGTGGAAAAGAAGGGTCAGGCTCGGGCATAGCAGGGCTCAGTTCAGAATACCCAATCATGAGAGAATAAGATGTAATTTAAAAACACAGTGGGTGAATATATTGCGTTTCCGGTCAGATGTTTGGGGCATGAAAGGCAGTGATTTGCTCCTGCCCTGTCTGCGCTCACCTGTTCCTCAAAGGTGAAAGCCTGGGAAATCTCCCGAGGGAATCCATCCACAACAAAACCCCTGGCGTCCTGCTTCTTTATGAACTGGTGCTTCAGCTCCTCGATGGTGGTCTCCTGAAAGAGGGGGCACAGAGGGCATATGATTGGATAGCACAACACATGGACAGCAGCTGATTAGACAACACAGGACACAGACAGTAGCTGATTAGACAGCACAGGACACAGACAGTAGCTGATTTGGCAACACAGGACACAAACAGCAGCTGATTGGACAGCACAGGACACAGACAGCAGTTCATTGGATAACATAAAACACATCTGATGAAACATGACTCTAAGCATGAATGATGCATGTAGCAAGGCCTTCATCTAAGCCATCATACTGCAGCTGTGAGCTCAACAAGGAAAATGTTTCACGCAAGGGGGGAAGTGAAGTCCGGAGATGGTATCATAGTACTCCACAACCACTCACAACTATATGTATTGTCATGGGCACCCTGGCAAAACAGTACTTGGAGTGTAGTTATTGAACTCACACCTGGTGTGATGTGTCACTCCCAAATGTAGGATTTTGCCAACAATAACAAAAAGCATTCAAACACCCTATTCCTCCCAGCATATATTAGGTACCATCATGGATGGGATGGACCATAAGCTAATAAGCAATCTAAAGCAGGGCAGACAGGCTTTCTGCTTGCCCACACACATCAGCTTAGATCAGGCACTTGTCAAATATACTGATTGCTATGTCATATGGCTGCTCATCTCATTATCCACCATGAGCCCATCCATGTGATATAGAGATCAGTGGATCTGCGCAGGTGTCCCGGGGTGGGGTGGGGGGTCCGTGCCTGTGGAGCGAGCTCCCCGTTGGCGATGATCTGGGCGATGAGCTCCCACTTCCTGTCGCTGGGGGCGTGGTGCAGCAGCTGGTTCCTCAGGATCTCCCCCACTGACACGCACTCGTAATTGTAGTAACTCGCCATCTTGGCAGTCTGTGTCCCCTTCCCACTGCCGGGACCCCCTGTGGGGCAGAGAGAGAGGGGAGGGGGGGTCAGCTAATGGCCCATGGGCCGCTATTTGGCACCATGTGAACATAACTGCACTATCTAAGGCAATGATGCTTTTACAGATAATTGCCATGCACTATGAGAATGGCACTACGAGGCAACTTAATGTTTCTGTTATGGATCACTGTTTGGCACCATTTCAGCATGATATGATATGAGGTCAGAAATGTCAGCATGATATGATATGAGGTCATTTTGCTTTTGCAGATCATTGTTAGACTCTACATTCCATTTCACATGATGTCAGTATGTTGCACTGAAGGATAATTGTTAGGCACAGGCTTTTTCTGATGGTCTTTTAGCTATTTTTCACCATTATGTGTGATTGCGGCTGCTATGTGCCTGTTTCTGAAGCTCTTAGTGCTCCTGTGATATGCATCTAATGTGCCATTCTATATTAGCTGTGTAAGTTAACACTGGTTAAAGCTAAGTAAAAGTAAAAGCATTTCCTGTGTGAATTCAAATTTCCTGAAGCACTTCCTGTGGGTGAATATGCATTTCTCAAAGCACTTCCTGTAAGTGTCTATTCTGGGATTGGCTCTTACCAATGACAAAGATGATGTGTGGGCGGGGCTTGGAGGGGTCAAAGACGTCATACTCCTGGATCAGACCGGAAGTCTCCGTCATGTCCGAGTCGCTTTCGATGGAGAACTGGGCCTGGATCGGCGGGAGGCGTTCATACCGACGGTACGGACCCGAACCCGGTCCTGGCCCTGACTCTGTGAGGCAGAACACAGGACGGTGAAGATAAAGTCCCAGCCCAAACCTCCCTGACCCGACTCTGTTAGAGGGGGACAGGGGACAGGGCCAATGAAGACCCAGCCCAAATGCCCCTGACCTGACTCTGCACAGAGGTCCAGCCTGACTCAGCCTCTGTGTGTGGGAGGGGAGGGATTTTTGCCATTAGAGAATCCCGCTGGATAACAACCGGCTCCTTCATTCATTGCTCCAGTGCTTGTGATAATTTGAGGACGTGTGTATGCGGCTGCCCCTGATTCACTTGCCTCCTTTATGCGAGACTGTTACACAAGCGCTGATGTGCCATCAGCATCGCAGCTGGGATTCAGGCCTCCGCGGTCAGCCCTGACTTTCTGATTCACACTGCACTCTGATCTCCACGCGCATCACTTCCTGTGACAGCATCATTATGAACATTTACCCGTTTGTCAGATGCCCGTAACCAAGGGCGACTCGCCGAGCTCAGGAAGTTACAGCGAAGAATACAAACTGCAAATAAGCCAGTGCAGTACATCCCATAGCACACAACTGCCTGAAAGGAAAGATGAATCCATCTTCAAGCAAAGCACAAAGGCCTAATTATTACTCTGATGTACATCATGCTTGTTACAAAAAATTGCAGACAGACATAATTGAGGGATTAGATCAAAACAGCATGTTGAAGCAGTGCTGGGACATAGAAAGACCAGCATAATGTGTGTGCTTCACAAATATCCTTAACTCACCATCAAAGAAAGACATGGGTTAAGCTTGTGGAAGGATGCCAGGACTGACATGTGATGTGGTTTCAGGTGCTGCTGGGATCTTTGCGGCTGCCCTTTAGCAACGGAGCGGCAGACTGACTCACCTGACCTAAAGGCGGGCTTCTTGCCCTGTCCCGTGGTGATGGGGGGAAGCGAGCGCCGGTCGGGGGTGATGAACGTGTCCCAGGACACGCGTTCAGGGCCCCCCAGTTCCCTCGCTTTCTGCAGGCAGCTCTCCAGGAACAGGAGGGGGTCCTCCGGCCGGTGGTACATCAGGCCGGTCAGCATGCTCTGTGAGGGAGGAAGTGATGTCAGCAGGCTCGCTAGGGAGGAAGTGATGTCAGCAGGCTCACTTAGAAAGGTAGTGGTGTCGGCAACCTCTCTGTCAGGGAGGATGTGATGTCAGCCTGCTCCGTCAGGGAGGAAGTGATGTCAGCAAGCTTGCTTAGACAGGTAGTGGTGTCGGCAACCTCTCTGTCAGGGAGGATGTGATGTCAGCCTGCTCTGTCAGGGAGGGTGTGATGTCAAAGGTAGTGGTGTCGGCAACCTCTCTGTCAGGGAGGATGTGATGTCAGCCTGCTCTGTGTCTGTCAAAGACTCTCCATAGTGAAAAGCTATCATACACTATATGCTATTTTTAGATTTCACCCAAAAATTCCATTGGAGTTAATAGCTAAAATGTCCAACTCCCATTGTAACTCCTTAGCAAAGCCAGACAGCCATGCAGGGAGTATAGTCTCCCTGATTGTCTACCTGGGGTCAGAGTTAGTGGTCGATGTGGTCATTGTTGTGAAAGGGCATGGGTAAGGTAAATCACCTGACCTGGGCAAACTCACTTATCATTGACTTACAGAATATGGCCAGTGTAATAATCTGATCTTGCAACACAAGAGACCCAACACTTACTATGAAACAGCTAATCACTCAGGCTGGTTTACGTTAAGCCTTTAGCATCCCTGTTTCACACTCATAAACCTGTGCTCACTGTGTGTGAGATTTAATATAGAGTTAGGATAACCAGGGCCTTCCCTGAATGCGTATAAATAAATCCAACCTCAGGATGCGGTGCGGTTGGTAAAGGAAAGCAAACGCAGATCACGTTTCTGAACTGCAAGTGAAAAAGGAAATCCTGACTTCAGTTTCTGAGTGGGTGTGCAGGAACCCGAGACATGCCACAGGTCCCGGAAGACCAGGCCAAGAAAGAGAAGAGGGGTGAGCCGCAAAAAAGGGGACAAGAGATCCCTGAAACCAGACACGTGGGAAAAGCCATTACAGACACGAACAAGCAAGGGATTGTAGGCCCTCTAAGCAGGAACTTCATTGAGGAAACCTGAGATGCTGTAATGCTAGCAAATGCATTTAGTATCTTACTGCGATTATAGGGGCACATGAGCTTAAGGCTGCAGGCAAGACAACAGTCTCCACAATCTTCAGGCAGGCAATGTTAAGAGCCCTTTCTCTCCTTTCTTTCTCTCCCTGTTCTTAACACAGTGAACAAGAGAGTGCAAAGAGGCACACTAGCAGATTCCATGAAAGTGCTGACAAGTGTCTTAAAAACACGCTTAATCCCTTTACAAAGAGGTGACTGAGTCAGTGTGCTTGAGCTTACACATGAGAATAACGCTATCTCTCATTCATTTAAAAGTTGTTACAGGAAGTAGAAGAAAACATCAGTCAAGCCTGCTAGAAATATGAACTAAAAAAACGCGGAGAATGGACTGAGCTTTGCAGAGAGACTGACCTGGAACACCTGATTGGTCAGTTTGGAGGGGGTGTGACTTCATAATAGGGGAATTTATCCCCCCTGGATGACATTCTTTTTTCTTTAGAGCTGTAAGATGATTTATATTTTACTGTGTCCTTGTAATCAGAGCACACATTTGGTCTGCATTGTTCTGTTCTGTAAGTTATTACTGTATGAAGAACTTGGCTTCCTGACATCTAGTGCACTGGCCAAGGGTGGCAACTAACAATTTGTCAACCTCACCTCTGGCCTTGCGTTCTTCGGGAAAAAACAGGGGATCCTCTCTGACAGACCCATCCTTTACTGTGCTATTGAATCAGTGACAGTCCAGAGCCTGCACTGTTGCCACCTCATTTCTCACTCAGAAACAGAAGCTCCTGCACACAGTCATACACTAAACCCAGTTGTTCCACACAGCCCTGATATCCACAAACAAGCTCCCTCACAATCCTGTTCCATCTGATCCCTTCCTGATACCATATAAAACACCAGCGCCAGACACAGTCACTCTCATGGAGAGTTCTTCATCAGCATTCTCCCAGTGTCCTCTCTGGTGGACTGAAACACCAATGGAGAGCCAGTTATCTGCAAGTCTGCTTCCTGGCTGGGAAAGACGGTCTTGTAAAATTAAAAAAAAAAGTGCAAGTGCTCTCTCAGGGTCTTCTTACTCCTGACTGAGGCTAGCAGGGATTCTCTGTGCAGCGCTGTAAGGGAGGGAACTATGCTAATCAGCTCGCTCCAGTCCACATTTCATTCATGCTTAGAAATAAAAGTGAGAGACTAATGTGTTTTAGCCTCAGCTGCCATTAGCCTTTCAGCTCCTGCAATAGCGGGCTTATTCCATTCCCCCACTCAGTCCCAACACAATGGTTAATTAGCACAAGCCACAATGAAAAAAACACAAAACACGACCAACAATTTACAGATACAGTATCAATGGACATTGTTCCGCATGAATGTTCCTTTTAGTGTGATGTAAATAAAATTACAATTGTAGAAATTAGCATGACAATATTGTGTGTCCTCTCAAGCATTCTTCTTTCATTTTTAATAAGACAACATTTTGTCTCCTAATTACAGTTAACTACATATACCTACAGAAAAATCCTTACATGCATTATATGTGCAAATATACACACATGATAAGCATGTGTGTGTGTATTTGCACATATAATACATGTGGCCATTCTACATATGTAGCATCCTGACCAGTTTTTTTTTCTATATACTTGAACCTGGGTGTCACTATCAACAAATCTCAAGCATTCCTAATGTTTCCCTGAAGCATCTATCCATCATACCAGAGTGAGTTTATTAATCTTTATAATCCATATTGTTTCAGTTCAAACCCAACCTGAGGCCCATAAATGCTTCATGTCATTCTAAGTATGATAAATGATGAATAGATGAATATGTGCACACCTGTTCCAGATCAGTCACTTGTTCGGTTAGACTGATTCTATGCTCTCCTGGAAAAACGCATAAATAAAGCTCATTTTTGCTGGCTGTCACTGGGGACCAAGGGGACATTTTCCATTATCTTCCCTCACTTAAGTATGAGGGATACTGAAGCAGTGTTTTTTTCCCTTCAGGAGTAAATCTTCTAAATGATGCCTGTACCTGTCAGGCATTGTACACAGACACATAACAATATTCATGTGATTCAGCTGCAAGATTCACACATGTCAGCAGGGGGCAGTAGTAGGGTGAAACACTCTGCCTCACTCTCTGCACTGACAAACGGATATGTCTCTGCCCCCTCTTTCTGGTTCATTTCCTGATTCCTGATTGCCTGTAATTATGACTTTAGAATGCAGTTTGCTTGTAAGATAAGACAAAATTTAAATGAAAGTTTAACGGAAAATCATGAGAATCATGAAAAAATTAAAACGTAAAACGACATTGACAACAATAATAATAACTGAACTAATTTTACTTTTTATTTCTAATTGTTTTTGAAATATTTGACATATTATTACTAATAAATTTAGTAATAATAACTAATATATATAACTACTATATATTATTGAGTCATGTAAACAAGGAACACAATCTGAGAGAGTGTCAGTAACAGAGGTTAAGAGAGAAATAATGAGAGAGAGAGAGAGAGAGAGAGAGAGAGAGAGAGAGAGAGAGAGAGAGAGAGATGAGGCAACAGAGGGAGAGACAGAGAAAATTGCAGATTACATTTCTATTCACTGCATACGCCTGTATATTCACATGCTCAAGGCCATTCAGAGATGGGCAGCAGAAAAAAGAGAACTAAAAAAATGGCCTCTCTCCTCTCCTCCACTCCAATCCACCTCTTCTTGTAATGCAAATCCAACGAGAAGTGGTGAGTTGAATTTACATGTGAATTCCCAGGACAGGAAACACTTCCATTTCAGTGCATACTCAAAAACAAAGCAAATCCCAGACAGCTGTGGTTGGTGCTGAGGAAATGAACAGTCAGACAGACTGTTTTCAGTGAGGCCCATCCAGTTCATCTTTCCCCTGCATAACCTTTCACCTTTCACCTCCAGTGTCAGCACCCAGTGAAATGAGCAGGACTGCATGTTTCTCTGACCCTTTCCTTTACTGATATCACATTAAAAAA
Organism: Megalops atlanticus; assembly: GCA_019176425.1. NCBI lineage: Eukaryota > Metazoa > Chordata > Actinopteri > Elopiformes > Megalopidae > Megalops > Megalops atlanticus. The sequence continues at coordinate 2,134,714 of CM032878.1, forward strand.
ACATCATTTGACTTCTCTGCTTCAACCTTCTGTAACCATGGAAAACAGTCTCTGTTTCCTTGTATATCCAGTGAAATACATTATATAAAATTGACAAAGCTGTTAAAACTAAAACACAATGCAAAAATAACAAACAGCAATTAAATCTATTTTGCCTAGATACTCCAGGACTCACCACCACAGTGTCAGTAAATGTTAATTCTCCTGAGGATGCATGCATTGACATATGAATAACAAACTGCTAAATAATGAACTACTGAACACAACCTACTTTCAAACGTTAACTGCTGAATCCAAACTGAGAAGTCCACTGCATTGTTCCACATGCAGAAAGTGTTGAGCTACATCAAAGTGATCTGGGTCAGAGAGAGAAAACTGAATAAACTGAATAAACAGAAACAACGGAACAAGAAAGCGAATAAACTCCGGTGAGTGGCAGATATTTAATGTGGAAATCACTTGCATGCCTAATTGACTTTATTCACGACCTGAGTCGACTTAACAGTAGGGTGCAGTGGACAGCAGTATGGTTTAGTGGTAAAGAGCAGGGCTCATAACCCAAAAGGTTGCCTGTTCATTTCATTTGAACCTTTGAGTCAGGAACTTAGCCAAATATCACTTCAATAAATATGTGTGAGCTTTGTAAGTTGTTCTGGATAAGGGCATCTACTATGTTACCAAAAAAAGCACAGTAAGAATTAACAATGAAGGACTGAATTTGTGCCTGAATTTGCACTTCACACATGTTGTGAAGCAGGGCTGCAGTTTGAGTCCAGCACTGCTCAATACTTCCATCAGTGAGCTAACAGTGCTGAAACCCCCCAGGCACACACTACATGACACAGAAATTCCTGCTCCATGCAGATGACCTGGTTCTGCTCTCTCCTGCAGAATATCGATCACAGGAAAATTTGGCTCCGCTAGAGCAATACTGTCAGTCCAGGGCCCTGGCAGCAAACTTCAAGAGTCAAAAAGATGTCAGGAAAGCAGACTCCACATTAGGCAACACCATCTGCAGTACATACCCTGTATTTGCCTTGGTCTGACAATCCACACATGTGAGAGCTTTAACATTGCATCGAAAGAAGACTTGCACAGCCGTGTATTCCATAAAGACAAAGCAGGGACCTCGAGGAGAGATAGCCACATCATTTCTTCTAAGCCCTTTTATGTGACAGCCTCTGTTGGAAGCATGATTAAATGACTGTATCACTCTCATTCAGACTGTCTGACAGCAGGGAGTTTCGCATCCTGGGGTGATCAAACCGCTTACTTAAACCCAGTCTACACAAACACAGCAAACCCCTCACTCTTTATTAGTGCCCTCTCAACAGAAGGATACAGAATGCTGGAAAGCCAACAAACACCACCTGTCTTTTCAGACCTTATCTGTCCTGATCTGTAACATACTTTGACCTGCACATATCCTACATATGGAGTAGCATCGCAGGGTTTAATATGGATGGAAATGAACTAAAAATCACTCTAATCTCATTGTTAACCAGGAAGAATAACCTGGACATTCCCACCCTCAGAATCAACATCTATGCGAATCACAATTCTCTTATTTTGACATTACACAGAGAGTAGGCGTGAGGTCTGTGCATTCCTGACAGCATGCCGCTTTTCTCTGGAATGATGTTTTGACTGGTATGGAATGCTGGGTAATCTCAGTGATTTCAGTGTGGGGGGGGCAAACTGCTCAGCAGAGAACAGGAGATGATGCACATCAGACCCACAGCACGCGGTATGATCATCTCATTCACGGGTCGCCAACACAGGACCCAACATGCACAGCACTGGATTCAGGACCACACAGTCAGGGGGTTTTAACATCCCTGGTGGGACCCTGCCACTGTACCTCAGGCTAATGCACTTCAACAGCTCCGCCGCACAGGCAGCCGCACGCACCACCCAGAGTCTGGCAGGGACATTAATCATGTGAAATGCAAAGCTGCATTTGCTTGATCTGGGTGAGGGACCTCAGGTACCTCGGGAGGATCCTAGAGAGCAGACACCCGAGGCGTCTCCCGGCTGGCAGCGGTTCTCACACGTCTCTCTCCGGTACGGGCACGACTGAGGAATGCACAGAGCTGTGTCATTAATCCTGCCCAGCGAGCAGCCAGATCCCAGCATCTGCAATCGAGTTATTAAAATGACATTTCAGTCTCGCCTGAACACGCCGGCCGCGCCTTGCAGAGCCGATGGAGATAGCCGCAATCGGCGCTCACGCCGCGGCCAGGCACGAGCAATCAAACCGGACTGCAATGAACAGAGCTGGTGCAGAAAGTCAAACTGAATCCAGAATCTGGTGTAAACACCACGCAAGGCAAATGCACATTTTACATTGCAGGCAGTAGACAGGACAGGATTATCTTATGGCAGCTGATAGAGTAGCCTGTGAGCCTAGTTATTGACACAGATCTATATGGATCAAGGCATTGTGCAGACGTAGAACAAAAGGTGAATAAGGTGCTGGGATATGCAGCAAAATCTACTGTGTGCAAATCAAAGGTTGAATTAATGTTACGCAATGCCTTTGTCCAGAAACAGTTAAAGTACTATGTCCTGTTCTATGCTTCTCACCACAAGGAGACTAGGACACTCCTCAATAAGTCATGGAAAAAGCAACAAGACTGGTTCAGATTTTGGTTGCTGATTGTTGACTTACTAATGGCTCGTGGGCATTTTAGTATGCACAAAACCACTGGGACACATCTGCTGATCTGTTCTTTTTTTGGGCTGGTTCATGAGAATGATAGTAGTCACATCCAATGGAAAAGCACAACACAATGACAGAAGATACTGCTAATAGGATATCGTGCAGTAACGCAATTTATCACGGTTCAAAGCGATTGCCGGAAAGGTAAATGCACACATGCATTAATACTTGTGGGAGGCAGGTGTCAACCTTACCTCTAATGCAGGCAACTGTAAAGGCTGCTGTCAATATAGCGAGGAGGAGACACTGGTGTACTGACATGCAGCAGTGGAAAGTCCATTGGTGACGTCCCTCAGACTTTTCCATCTTTATATTTCACCGGTCTGTCTCTCCCTGCTCTGCTGCACTTTGCTGTCATAGCTCTGTCACATGTCCGTTTGCTTCCTCTACCAACAGCTCAAGTTCTTGTGGATCAAATTTTGTTTTTCACTCATGCGAATCCCCTGAGACGCAGAAGTCCTAGATATAAAAACCCTAAAGAGTGTTCAAGCCCAGACATGACACAGTGTTAGACATATTCTAGACCACAGGCAAAATGACAATCTTAGCTGGGCCAAACAGTCTGTTCTTAAATGATTCCAGACCATCTTAGTCACTGGTGAAACATTTCCATCTTTAAGGTAGTGAACGGTCTGACTTAATATCAGCTGAGCAAGTACCTCAATTATTTCAATTTATGTTCCACTTTTCTTTTTTTTTTTTTTTTTTTTTGGCTGCACCCTGAACTGGTTGATTAGGCAGTTAGCAATTATTATTATTACAATTATTATTATTAGCAGTAGAAGTAATAGTATTTTTACATTTTCTTCCTCTTTAGGGAAAATGGTTGATTAGGATTACAATTATTATTAGTAGTAGTAGTAGTAATAGTAGTAGAAGCATATTAAGGTGAGGAGGACTATTGTAAATGACAGTACCTTAGACGAACAATCACATGTCCATTTAAAATCAATGAAACTTGATCAAGCCCTCCTCTCATCTTCTGTAGGGGGTTCAAACAGAGGGAGTGATGTCCCATTCTGGAGGTCATACACTCACGGCAAACAGAAGCCTTGCTTTAGGAGGCTCCTGGAAGAACCCCGAACAGCATGGTCATTCGTTCTGGGGACACATGTGACATGACGAAGTAGTTTCACCCTGCTGTTGAACACAATGACCCTCTATGAAGCCTGACTTTTGAAAGGGTGGAGTGACGGCCAGCTGACCTGAATCATGTTTACCTCTCAGTTTCAGCTTTCATCCTGAGCAGATTTGCTGCGCTCTTCGGAAGTAATCTGTGACAGTCAGCAGATTGAGGGGATTGATAAACACCCAGAAAGGAGCACAGATTCACTCAGGCATTTGCCTCTTGAGTGAATTACCTCCTTTCATATACAGCACATTAGCATTTAATAAACTTGAATATAGAGTTATTATTATTATCATTATTATTAACTTTACACCCCTCTGCCCGTTTCATTCTTTTGTGCACACTGAAAGGGGAGGAGTCCTACGAACTCCAGCAGTGGGCAGAGAGGTTTCTCGAACCCCTTCGGTCATTCAGAGAGGATTCTCAGCTCCCCTGCATGATTGCAGCACTTAAGTGTTGCACTTCGCATGCACCGTGAGAGCATTACAGCGCTGATGTGTGCGCTGACACTGGCTGCCGTTGACGTTTTGATTATGGTGCACTTAGTCTGCATTTTCAGCATGGCATCAGTAATTGTGGCACTGGTGACACATTGACACATGTTTGAATGTTGCCTGATGTTTCCGGTAGGTACTTTTGTTCATGAGGTCTTATTATAAGCCCTTTGGCACCTTTGCCTTGCAAGTCTCTGTGGATAAGAGCATCTGCAGAATGAATAAATATTAATGTAAATCTGGGAGAGCATGGCCTTGAGGCGAGGGTATATTGTATGATTCTGTTATCTGAAACCATTGCGGAACTCCAATGTGGCTGCATATCCAGGCCTCCTTTAAAGGTTTCGTATCTCAGTGGGTGTGTCTTCAGGTTAAGTTATAGGTCCATTGCTGTTTTCACTCAACAAAAGATCCACTTTGAGCCCTCATGATTTCAAATATCACAGTTACATAGACAAAATCTTTTTAGTTGCCTTATGGAAGATCTCATCTTATTGTCCAGTTTTCATCACATTTGTTGTTTTTCACAGTTGTTTTTCACTGCATCATGCTTCTATTTGCCATTTTAAATACTTCCTGATAATAATACTGGTATAATTCTTTTTATTATTATTCTCAGATCGCATTTATGTCCTTCTGGCGAATATCCCTCATTTCACAGATATCTGTGTCTTTCTCCTTCTCTCTTTCTCGCTTTGAAACACACCTTCAGATATCAGTGTCTCTCTCTTTCGTTCACTCTCTCTCTCTCTCTCTCTCTCTCTCTCTCAATGCAATCTTTATCATTGGTCTTCTCTCACTCCTAGTCCCACAGCCCCTCTACCCCCCTACCCTCAAACCCCCATTTCTACTTCAGTTCTTTCTCTCTCTCTCTCTTTCTCTCTCTGTCTGTCTGTCTGTCTGTCTCTCTCTCTCTCTCTCTCTCTCTCTCTCCTTTCTCTCTCTCTCTTCTGCTCTCTCCCCCCTCTCTCTCTCCCCCTCTCCCTCTCTCTCTCTTCTGCTCTCCCCCTCTCTCTCTCTCTCTCTCTCTCTCTCTCTCTCCCCCTCTCCCTCTCTCTCTCTCCTGCTCTCCCCTCCCCCCCCCCCCCCTCCACACCTCCACACACTCAGTCTGCTCTTCACCATCAGAGTCACTCACGATCTTCTCGCGGCTAATCTCTTCAAGCTGAGGAGGGCTCTCTGTGCTTCAAATACCTGCCGAAATGACAGCACCAACACCGTACCGGTCCACCAAAGGTCAACACACTGAAAATAATATTAGCTGTAGATTACATATTACACTCATATCATTGCAGCCCTGATGCACATATTATTTTAGCTATAATGAAATACATTTGTAACTGAGTGATATTACAACTGATGTACTTGCACTTTGTACATGGTCCTTTACCATTTGACCTATACTCTTCACCTCTGAATTATTGCTCTGTAAGAACACCTTGCTTTAACTATCATCATGTGGTAGTATGGTGTGGTATATGATCTATATATTGCCATGTGAGGTAGGTGTTCTGTGTTGTATCACTGTATTTTGTCTTGTCTGTGTGGTGATTGGTTGTTTCTCCCTCCTTAGTCTACCTATTGTGTCTTGGGAATTATGGGTATGTTTTGCTTAGCAATGAAGCCAAGCTAGGAGCTAGTCTCTCAAGTGTGTTCGAACACATAATGGTTGTATGATATAGTAGCCTTAAGACACTCACAGTTCAGTTTGGATAAGCATATAAAGGACTGTTGTTTGCTTCAGTATGTACAGTCATGGCCAAAAATATTGGCACCCCTGCACTTCTTTCAGATAATGCACCACTTCTCCCAGAAAATTGTTGCAATTAAAAATGCTTTGGTATTCACATGTTTATTTCTTTTGTTTGCATTGGAACAACACAAAAAAGCAGAGAAAAAAAGCCAAATCTGATATCATTCCACACAGAACTCCAAAAATGGACTGGACAAAATTATTGACACCCTCAACGTAATATTTGGTAGCACACCCTTTGGAAAAAATAACTGAAATCAATCGTTTCCTGTAACCATGAATGAGTTTATTACACCTCTCTACTGGAATTTTGGACCACTCTTCTTTTGCCAACTGCTCCAGGTCTCTCAGATTTGAAGGGTGCCTTCTCCCAACTGCTGTTTTGAGATCTCTCCACAGGTATTCTATGGGATTTAGATCTGGACTCATTGCTGCCCACTTCAGAACTCTCCAGCGCTTTGTCTTAAACCATTTCTGGGTGCTTTTTGAAGTATCCTTTGGGTCATTGTCCTGCTGGAGGACCCATAACCTCTGACGGAGACCCAGCTTTCTGACACTAGGCCCTACATTGCGCTCAAAAATTCTTTGGTAGTCTTCAGATTTCATGATGCCATGCACACAGTCAAGGCATCCGGTGCCAGAAGCAGCAAAGCAAACCCAAAATATCTGTGAACCTCCACCATGTTTGACCATAGTGACCATGTTCTTTTCTTTGAAGGCCTCATTTCGTTTTCTGTAAACAGATAATAATGATATGCTTTACCAAAAAGCTCTATTTGTCCACAGGACATTCTCCCAGAAGGATTTTGGCTTCCTCAGGTAAATTTTGGCAAACTCCAGTCCGGCTTTTTTATGTCTCTGTGTCAGTAGTGGGGTCCTCCTCGGTTTCCTACCATAGCGTCCCATTTCATTCAGATGGTGACGGATAGTGTGAGCTGACGCTGTTGTACCCTGTGTCTGCAGGTCAGTTTGAATTTGTTCATCAAGGTTCTTTATCCACCATTTGAACAATCCTTCTTTGCAATCTTTCATCAATTTTTCTCTTCCGTTCACGTCTAGGGAGGTTAGCTACAGTGCCATGGGCTGTAAACTTCTTGATAACATTGCGCACAGTGGACACAGGAACATTAAGATCTCTGGAGATGGACTTGTAGCCTTGAGATTGTCCATGCTTTTCCACAATTCTCAAATCCTCAGATAATTCTTTGCTCCTCTTTCTTTTCTCCATGCTCAGTGTGGTACACACAGACACACAACACAAAGGTTGAGTCAAATTTTACTGGTTGCAAGTTAGATTTCTATATTGCTAGTGTAATGGCTCGGGCAGGGACCCAGTCGCAGACCACGGGAGCTTCGGGTTCCAAGCAGATTTATTAAGTCACAAGACAAAATCGCAAACACGAAACAGGCAGAGTCGAAAACCAGAAGAGCAGTCCGTTGGCGGATCCAGAGTCAAGAACAGGGACAGGCAGGGTCGAGAACCAGGTGGGCAGAATCTCGGGCGATCAGGGCAGAGCGGTAGGCAGGAATCAGGTCGGAGATCAGGCAAGGTCGAATAATGGGAATAGTACACGGACAAAAAACGGCGGGGACAAAACAGGCAAGAGAACACACTGCAACAAACTAGCAACAGGACAGGGACACGCAGGGAAGATATAAGGCAGGGCTGAAGAGGGAATGGGAAGCAGGTGTGCAGGCAGGCAGGTGAAGGCGATGAGGCAATCAGGCGGGTGGAGACTGGGCGGGGAGCGGGGCAGGGCTAGAACACAAGGAAAACAAAAGCACATGGACAGGGAAAAAAACAAAAACACCACAGCTAGGGAGGCGGAGTACTGACAGCTAGCACCTGTTACCTGCCACAGGTGAGTTTAAATACAAATTAAAGGAGCGTCACATGCTTGAAATACAATTATTTCTTACCATTTTGAAAAGGTGCCAATAATTTTGTCCAGTCTGTTTTCGGAGTTCTGTGTGGAATGATCTCAGATTTGGCTGTTTTTCCTCTGCTTTTTTGTGTTGTTAAAAAAAATAAACGTGAATACCAAAGCATTTTTAATTGCATCACTTTTCTGGGAGAAGTGGTGCATTATCTGAAAGAAGTGCCGGGGTGCCAATATTTTTGGCCATTACTGTATGTCATAATGGTGCTATGTAGGGTAGGAGTTCTTTCAGTTTCCGCAGAGGATGGGCGTTTACCTGTGGGCAAAACCTGTGGATCAACAGTTTGTCCAAAGGAAGGAGAACGTATTGAGTAGAAAGAGAGGACATGTATAAAGCAATGGTCACTGATTCAATAATGTGAGAGAGGGGGATCTTGGAAAAAGAAAAGCAATTACCACATTAATGACTGTGTACATCTTAACTTTTAAACCTATAGACATTCTTAGGAGTGCGAGGATGCCTTTGAAAGGAAAAACGAGCCAGGCTGCTTCCAGACACACTGACATATTGCTTCAGGGGGTCAGAGATCTCTCACACAGCCCAGAGCCATTTGTCAAAGTCTTAATACACACCGTTCTCACGACCTGCAGTTTCGATGATACTAGCTTCACACAAATGTTTACACGCTTGGCACGATATTGATTGATCAGCATTGATTCCCCGGGGTCAATATCCGCTAAACAAAGTGGAGAAAAACACTGTAGACAGGGGTGAGGTCCAGTATGTACACTGGATTGATATGGTCCTGCATATTATAGACCACCTCTCTTGCCCTGCGTGTTGGACTCCACAGAGAAGCTGAATGGACTCTTTGGTGTGGAAGCACGGGGTTCTAAAATGCTACTTTTTTGTGACATCATGGAGCATGTCTTTGTTTGTGATGTCACGGGGGGGCAGAAAGGCAATCAAAAGCACTCATTATTGCAGCTTTGGCAGATCCAAGTTGATCTGACCAGGGGGACGAAAAATGAGACATAGCCAGGAGGGCCACAGTAGAGCTGGACCTTTGATGGAGCTCTGAATTTTGGGGGGAAACAAGAGAAAAAGTAGATGGGCAGAAATGATGTGCGTTTCTTGCTCTCCAGTGCACATCTAAAAATAAAGCACAAGTTTACATGTTGATCTGTCAGGAAATGGCTTGGGTCAGAGGGTCAGTGATTCAGAACAGACCCCAAAGTCAGACATCAAGATCTGCCTTGCACTCCTAGTTCCTACACACGCACAGGCACACACACACGCACATGCACACACACACATACACACACAGGCACACACACACACATACACACACACAAGCACACATACAAAAACATCCAAAAATACCCATACTTAAACACACACAGCACATATGATTACACTTTCACACACACAAGTTCTGTCATTGGCTGCACACAGAAACACACTCCATGCAGGCGGAGAGGTGTATGAGTGTAGGTAAGCTTCAGTGTGGGGGGGGGTGGAGATCCCCTGCCTACAGCACACTCTCTCAGCTCTCTCTTCCCCTGTCCTGCTGCTTGTTTTGGCAGCTTCCAAACCTGGGGGAGGGGAGGGGAGGGTGTTCTCAGGAAGTGACAGAGGACAGAAAGTGCAGTGTTGGGTCGCAGAGGACCGACTCGACCCTCTCGCACTCAGCTCCTTCGGACACACACACACTTGCACTCGCGCGCGCACACACACCACACACACTTGCACTCGTGCACACACACACACACACACACTCGCACACGCACGCACACACACGCATGCACGCAAATGCACTTGCACACAGCTTTGCACTATTGGCTCGGTGCTGAGGGCTAGGGGCACAGTGCTGTTTGCTATCAGCACAGAGCTGTTCCCTATCGCCACTGCGGCTATTGGCCAAGAGGAGAAGGAAGCCCCCAGCTTCAGAGAGCTCTCCACTTCCACAGGGACCAGAGGGGGCAGCTGAGCATCATTCCCACGGTGATAACACCTCTGCAGACGCAGGAAACACAAAACTCTGGCCCAGCGTGTGTGCCTTGTGACAGCACGATCACCGCACACGTTCACGAGTAAAGCGGAGCGGGACAGGAGAGCTCCTCACACCCGGCCAGGGACTCTGCCACTTCAGTTCCCCGGTGCGCCGTCTGCACCCTCAAGCAAAGCACTTAACCTCGATCGCCTTGGCCGATATCTAGCTGTACAAAATCACCCATGTGTAAAATCTAAGTTCTGAAAGTTGGCCCGAATGAGGGCATCTACTCAGGCAACCGGCAGTGACCGGCAGTGGAAGCAGCCGAGCTGCGGCCCACAGCAGCAGACACAAGACAGGAAGCAGGCCCAGCACTATGTGCACCCCCAGTTGTCTCCTTATTCCCCGATTTCTGCATAGTATTTATTTTGTTTTTTTAAGATATGATGTTTTGTGACCCCCATGGATTGCAAGCACACCCCCCTGTATTTTCTCCGGGCGCCAAGCCTGACAGGAAGTTGTCTGAGTGGGTCACTCCTTCTAAAAAAAGAGTGTTGATTCAAATCAACAGCGCCTGCCACAGCTCCCTCAAGTCACCCTCTGCACAGGAATTACCACAGTAAAGCAGCAGCACTGAAAGGCAAACCAGCCCAAAGCAGGCCACCTGTACTCAAACAGGAATTAGGGTTGCAGTTCTGGCCACACAGAGCTGAAATGGCTATGCTAGGTGGGGACACACAGCTGTTGCCCCAAGGTAGCCACATTCCAGCAGTAACTCCGTCAGCAGCATCATGAAAACAAGGCATCTGACTCAGTTATTGACATTGATCTTATTAATATTTCCTTAATCAGCTGCAGTGTTTTGATTGGTGTTTTAATTTGATATAATTTTTAAAATTTTATTTCTGCACGGCTCATAAAGGTGATAAAATAACTGCTGGCTGGTGTGATGTTGGCTAAGCAGGACCATGTGCCGTTATGCTTGGTCCTTCTGCATGAGCCATTAACAGTCTCACTCCTGACTGTGGGAATCTGCTCCCTGTGGCAGAACCAAGTGTGAAAGCCACCAAATCAAGGCCCAAGGGCCCCATTTGTTAATTGGATTAGTGTCAAATCCATAGCCAGGTCTGACACATCCTGCTCACCCAAAGAGAGATCAGCTGGAGTTGCTCCCTCAGCCTTCACAGGTTCTTCACATTGTCACCCCCCCCCCCTCCATCTCTCACTCCCTCCATCTTCCCCGGTTCTCTTGCTCCCTCCCTCCATCTCTCCGTATTCTCTCTCCAACCATCTCACTCTCCCTCCACGCTCTCCTACTTTCTCTCTTCCTTTCTGTTTCTCTCTTCTTCTATCTCACTTCCTCTTTCCATCTCTCCTCTCCTCCACTTCCCCCTCGCTCTCCATCCACCTCTCCCTATTCTCTTATTTCCCCTACCTCTATTCCTCAGCTCTATCTATTTTTGTCTCCTACTCTCTAAATCTCTCTCTTCCTCCATCTCACTTCCCTTTTCCCTGTCTCTTTCCCTCTCCTTCCACTTCTCTTTCTCTCTCCCTCCATCTCTCCCTCCCTCCCTTTCCCTCCCTCTCTGTGCAGAAAAATCTCAAGGTCTCCACCGCCTTCCTGTGTATGGCCAATGACAATCAGTAAACCCGGTTACCTTGGTTACAGCATGACAGCACTACAGGCCATGAGGTTGTGGCTGGGGTTTTTTGGATGCCGTGACTGACGGGCCTGTCCTTTCCTCTGCTGTCACTCCTTGAGCAAAGCCACCTTTATCAGAGCAGCGGGACAGAGCGGGTGAAGAAGTAAAGCCTGACTGAACTCCACCGCGCTCTGAGAGGAGCAGGCTCCGCCATCGCTGTGGCAGTGTGGATTACGCACTGTGCAGTCTCGCCCTCCCATTGGGGACACTTCCCCATGAGTCACTGCCCATCTGTGTAAATGGATAACGGGGTGGTGACGGTGAAGTGGAAAGTCTGAACTTGTACCTGGCTTCACAGCCTCCTCACACTGCTCAGCCAATAGGGGCCCGGACCAATCAGCAATGGGGTGATGTCATCACGCTGTGGCATAGCTCTCCAGCCCCGGCTCCGCCCCTAGCTCCGCCCCAAAACAGCAAAAATATGAGCCGTGTATTCCATCCTGAATGAGGCTGTAAGTTGTCTGTGAAGCAGAGAGATTACACTACGTGCTGTATGGATACATAATTGATGGGAATAACACAGTGGATGAACCCTGTCTCCCCGCTGCAGTACACTGGGACCTCAGGTAACCTTGGAAGAGACCAAACTGACCTCAGGTAACCCTGGAGCAGATGAAACAGACCTCAGGTATTCCTGGAACAGATCTGTTCCGTGCGTGTGCAATGGCTTGTCCCCATTTTGCCATACCTGCGTTGGCCAACCATGACGAGCACAGGAAGCATCTGGTGGTCCACCGCCGGTGTGGCACGTGGGGGGGGGGCAGGAGCAGCATGGATGAAGAGGTCTGGGAAGGGTCTGTCTGGGCCCCAGATGTGCAGCGGAGACGAAACTCACTCCCCCAGCACAGGAAGTGGCCCCCGCATGGCGCGTCCGCGAGTAACAGGCTCTGCGAAAGGCGGGCCACCCACGCACGCAATCACCGCGTGGAAGATTCGCCCTCCGCGCACAAACTGGAGTGCCTCTGCCCAACAATTACTGCACCCCACTTGGGGGTCACCATGGCGACAGCCTCAGGTAGCTCGTCTCCCTCGAGGCTGCGGGAGAGGGGGGCTGCCTGCCAATTACTGCTTTTATTTTCCCCTGCAAGCAGGCACTGCGTTAGTCCTGCATCCCGCCGACCGAACCCCCCGAGCGCAGTCCTCCTCAGGGATCGGGACTCTGAGACGCACAACGCTCAGCACACGTACCCATCCTGACCACACGCGCGTTTCTGCCAACCCTCCACCATACCCTCCCCCCACACCCTCTCCCCACACCCTCCCCCATACCCTCTCCCCATACCCTCTCCCCACACCCTCCCCCCATACCCTCTCCCCATATCCTCTCCCCACACCCTCCCCCCCACCCCCCCCCCATACCCCCCATACCCTCTCCCCATACCTTCTCCCCATACCTGTCTCTTTCAGCCTTCGATAGGGTGGAAGCTGAAATCCCCTGCTCTCTAAAGAGTGTAAATACACCCAGGGGTATTACAGCATCAGTCAGGCAGCACGGATTCAGGAGAATACACATCAGCGCTGAGACTGCTGTTGCTGCTGTTGCTGCTGTTCCCCGAAACTGTTATTTGTCAGACAAATGATGCAGGCTTCTGCTGCGTACCTGTGGCTATGTGATACCCTGCAGAGACTGTTTGACAGGTAAACAGGGAGAGATTGCAACCCTCCCCACCACCACTCTTTTTTTGGATCTTACTCTTTCTCTTTCTTTGGCTCCCGTTCTTCCATTTTCTCTCTCTCTCTCTTTACTTCTCTCATTTCACATTTTGGCAGATGGTTCTCTCACATTCTTTGCCCTGTGATGCACCGAAATTCCATTTCCCCAAAATGCTGTCCAAGCACCCCAACTACAAGACACTAAAAAAGACATAACACCAGCTATGGATGTGCTCAGCATGACCTGCATGGGGAATTGCATTTCCAAGACTGAACTGATGTGGATTCCTCACAAAGACACAACATGCATACTGTACATGTAATAAATATATGCCATTTACATATCAAAACCAACATACTCTATATTACAATATAGATTGATTCTCATTTTTCTTTCATATGCATAGTTGTCATCAAATTTCATGTCACAGTACTAAAGTTGCACTGTAAATATACTGCACCATCTCCTCTTCATCTTAAACTTAGTGCACTGTGTCTCCATGTTTTGCTGCTTTATACTGGAAGAGACAGCTTTATTTAAATGGACACAGGTTGTCTCTGAGGATAAACCCTGTCCTGTTTAGCCTTCCATCTCAGAGGCTCTGACTGCCGCAGTACTGACAGGGGCACCCAGTAGCGCAGCACCAGCTCCACAGACGTGGGTTTCAGCAACCGCTGAGTCTGTGTTTGACAACTGCGCTTGTTTGGGGGGGGTTTGCAGGTCAGGGCTGGGGCAGCTTTCTGAGGCTGTGGAATAATGTTGGGGGGTGTTTGCTGGGAGCAGGGCGACAGGACCTGGTTAGCTACACCTTTACCTGTGGTCACCTGTGAAGGGTTCCTGCACGGTCAAATTCCTCTGTGACGAGGCAAGGATCTGGTAAAGAGGCCGAATTAAAACAGAGAACAAAAGGCTTCAGTGTCCAACGCAGCGTGACACATAATCTGGGGCAATTTGTTAACCCCACACAATGCTGGTTTACTAATGCTGGTTACAACAGCAGTTTGAATTTCAACACTGCAGCTACACATTTTTTCTGCACCAGTGTGGAAATAAACACAGAAAAAGGCTGAGGTTGCATGGTGATGCAGGCACTCATTCATAAGAGCAGTCTCTGGTATATGTGTCGAGGTCTCCCATTGATCAGCAATCCGTGCATCTCTCTGAATGCAGTCTGTAATGGGTGTTGATAGTGCTTGTATTTGTTTTTTTTCTTTTCCTGGAAGATATCAGAGTGCACTGCTGCATTTCCACAATGAATTTATCGATATCTGCTGTAATCGCTGTGGAATGTGCTTTTAGCACGGCATGCAGGAAAGAGGGGAAGGGACCCAAGTGACCGATGGACTTAAAGGTGGTTTGGCCTAGGGGTGTGAAACAGGCTCATCTGGGGTTCCATGTCTGTTAGAAGTAGAACACACTGGTATATCAGACCAGCATGGGGAATAGGTTTCATGTGTCTGTTCACTATATTGCTGTCCATAGGGGACTAAACAGAGCTGAACTCATTCTTTTTGTGTGCTACTTCTTCTAAAAAGTGTGACCAGCCACGCGATTGGCCTGTCTGTTTTGATCACATGACCAGCGAACGTTCCGCAGTGCTGTTTGAACAGATGTGAGGTCAAAGTTCCCCAACAGCAGCTGGCAGCAATGAAACAAGAGAGGAGCCTTTATTGATGCTTCAAGTCCAATTTCACTGTCCTTACTGAGGGAATAAAACCCCCCCGCATGTCTAAATTTGCTATCAGCACTGGCATCTGCTGTCATGTTTGTAGCTCAACACAGTGCAGTGAGTACACATCACTACCTCAGCATTTACGGTTCAAAGTTAAGGGCAAACAGGGCAGCACTGAGCCACGGTTTTAAAGAAGCTTCACCCACCCAGAGCGGCGATGTACCGCAGAGGTCAACATGACAGCTTTCACCTTCAACATCAGATTCAATCAACGTCCAAACAGCACGGACAGGAGGTGTGACTAATTAATAGAGGACTGATCTGGGTGACTGAGGGCTGCACCTGTGACCGTGCCTCAGGGCCACACCGGGACACTTGTGGCTTGTTGACGGAGGGGACCTGTTTTTTTTTTTTTGTTTTGTTTTTTTTTCGTCAAAAATGTCACTTAGCCCAGCTTGGTCTCCTCAGCTGTGGCTTTGAGCTTTGGTTATCAGCAGATCTAAAGAACAAAGGGAGACCAACACCACAGGTTTCTGCTGAAGTCCTCCCAGCCTTTAGCCATCTCTACACAGCCATTAGCGGTTGCCTGGAAGCTCCCACACGCAAACCCCATCTCAGCACACTTACTCCCTGGAGAGGCAGAAATGGGTCTTATCTGGCTGGCCTTTCTTGATTTGTTTAATATAATTATTGAAACAACCTGCCGGGAAACAACTTAATTACGCCATTTAGAAAACAAAGACTGGGCAAACAGTGGTGGAGTTCCACGGTAAAATGTGAGAACCAATATGTGTCCGAGGGACCGCACTGGGAGTTCTCAAACGGCCACACAACCTGTTCCACTAGAGCAATGCACACAGTCTTTCTTTCACACCTTCAGTCTCCTGGACCTCTTCCTTACGCTAATATTGACACATAAATCTGTGCTCGGCACTGCAATGTTCCCCTGCTTTCATGTCACAACACACTTACCTCCAGCTGAATATATTCTTTCTCTCTCTGCTGTTCACAACTGACACATAGAGCAGAATGGCATACAAACATCATGAGATATTGTCCATATATTCAGTTATGCTTGAAAGAAACAGTCAAGTTTAAATAAGTACTACATTTGGATCAATTTTTTTCCTCTATCTTGGCGAAAGAACTGGGACAATAAGTTTATACAGTGACCGAAACCCATTCCGACAAAGCGAGCTATTCCGTCTGTGCACACTCAAACGAAATAGAAGTTATACGCTTCCCCAGGAATTCCGGTCGCCCTTACTGGTCTTTGTAATTTCTCTTTATCTGGAGGGACCGGAGCAGACGGCGTTTAGGTGATTGAGCACAGCGCGACAAGGTAGCGCCTGTTGGTTACTATTGTATTGACGCCTTCGTACCATTGATGATTGTTATTGTTTACTACACAAGCAGTGAAGAACGGGATTGATGCATATTAACGTTCGCTTTCCACGGTGCTATACTGAAAATATACGGAGCGAGCTATTCCATGGTCAAATACAAGTAACGACGTGCGCACATAAGTGCAGTATTCGTGCGTGGTAAATTAACTATTGGTGTCGACTTCAATATTTGACAGACATCTTATCTGTTCGTCATAATTACTGTTATGATTCTGTAAACTCTGCAATGGAAATTCTATTCATAATGTAAGTAATTAAAGAAATTTCCTCCGTCGACAAGTCTGTGATTATACGCAAACAGTGCTGAAAAAAACAGGATTTTGGAGATGAAAAACATGCCTACCTCAAAAAGCTGTGGTATCTCTCGTTTCGACAGGTATTCTTTGGCATCGTTGGTGTTCATCTTGCTTGCACTGCCGTCGCTGATTGCGCTGAGGTGTTAAATTAATTAGTAACTTGTTTGAATGGCGGTGAGCGCGTGCGGTGTCCTCGCGTGTCAAACGCACGAGCTGCAGTCCATCTGCGCGCGGCGCCAGTCGCACATGCCGCTGTCCTCGCGGCTGTCACTCACCCGCCCGCGCCTTCTGATCAGCTGCGCTCGTTTGCTGCTGATCTCTTAAATTATTTAAGGTGTCTGGCTGTCAACACAAATTCACCTAAAGGTTATTAAAACACACAGCGCGTCTCACCATCGGCGGCTTTTGCGTGCGCAGCTTTGCCCAAAGTAAAGCTCCACTTTTAAAACGGCCCGGTTTTTAGGCAACGCCTCTAAACTCCCTTATCCGGTCTGTCTCTCTCCCCCCTCTCCGGTACCCCTCTGCGAGCGCACATGCCAGGAAATTCGAGGTTAATTTCTTCAAATAAATACGCCCATGAGCATTGGACAAATTTGTCCTGGAAGTCTATATAGCATATTTTGTTTTTTTCTTAAAGTGAAAAATACGCAAAGTAAGAGCTGAACTTATTTTGAACTAAATATTCCTATATTATCTTGTTAAATGTGCAAAGAAAAATGTGTAATTAATATATAGTTATGTTCAAAAGATTAAAAAAATTATGTGAAAGCAATCTGAAATGCTTCAAGTGCTGATTCAAGCGGGTCTTACCACCAATCAGAGCGTTAAGGTAGAGTTAAGGTTAAAAATTAAGGCAGAAATCCAAACCCCTATCTGAAATAGCATTTCCTTTGGATAGCTCTCGGAAACCTAAAGACAGAGAATATTGCAGGAAAACGTCTTGTGAGACAATCTGTGTGTATATTGTGCATGGTTCTCTCTACACTGGTACAATGGTATATTATCAGCTTAGCAGACACTGTTATCCAGAGTGATTTCATAGTTTATATACATTCATTTTATACAGCAGGATGTTTGCTGAACAATTTTGGCTGAGAATCTTGCCCAAGGGTACAATACCAGTACCCTGCTATTGAACTGGCAACCTTTGGGTTGCAATTTCATTGTTCAGAAATTGAGAGAAAAGGTCTGGCAACAAGGCATCTTCAAGGTCTGAGCATCATTTTTTTCATCCATCTAGTTTTTTGGTAAAGTTCACAAAAACACCATTGTCACCGGGAACAAACCAAACATTAGCACATACTCTCAGCCAAGTGCATTCCGTGTGAATTCTATGTGAGTTTAGGATGACCTGGGTCTGCAGACGGTGCAACAACAATAACCTGTATTCAGCAAAAATGTCTTAATACCCAAAAAATGCCATTTATGGACCTTATCTCTTGTTTAAATAAGTTTTTTAAGGAAAGTGCACAGTAATGCATTTCTGATTCACAGTCAGCTGTAAACTGCATTGTTCTGCCTGTCTGTGTTGTGCAATGAATGTTAAAATGGACCTTGTTTACAAAGAAGCTGCACAAATTACAGTATTATTCTGTTATTCTGTGACCATGCTGGTTCTGCTGTCTGTGAACAGAAATGAAATTCAGATATGCACTGTTAACAATTTAAACATCAGTATGCTTTTTTTAAGGTGACTTCAGTATATGTTTGCCACATAATATTCTAAAGTAGCGTTTTGCCAACAGATCGATGACTGGGTGATATTTAACGGGTTTCATGCTGCCTGGGTACTGCTGGCACTTACTGAGGTGCACATTGTGTCTTTATTTTGAACTGAATCCAGTGATATGGGCCTTTGGAGGAGGTGAGTGCAAAACTGCAAGGGGGCTTAGCAGGGAAAATCAGAACTGTGGGAATCTTATTAAAGGATTAAAGAAAACAGCCCCTCTAACTGCGCAGTAAAAATGCACTCGCAAAAGTCAGTCAGTGCCAAGAAAAAAAGTCAGAGGAATAGAAAGATTGGCTGAATGTGTCCAGTCAAAAATATAAACCCAAGAAAGAAAAATATTCAGACACAAACAATCTAGCAACCATTACAGCAGAGGGGGCATTCATTTTGGTCTTCTTACATCTGAATTGTGGACAGTGTGAGCGAAACGTGCATGTGCAGGTTGTGGAGGTGTTCCGGAACACCACAGCTGGTGAGACTCTGTGCAGGTTGCTCTTCTCAGGTTGCCCTCCACTGTGGTGAAATGAGCATGGCTCACAGCAGCGGCAAGCTACAGTGCCATCTACAGGCCACATGCTGCACTGCAGCACATGGGAAGTGAGCCTCCAGACGTGTCATTAGCCCCTTTTCACCTGTTGCTGTTCACATGGTTCCCTATTGGTGAAGGTTCCAGGACTGTCTCCTGTTCCCAGAAGATAACTGAAGGAGAGGGACTTCCCTATGTGGTCAAGTCATACATGCAAATTCAGCAAGCACCACTGAAAAGAACATAATGTACTGTATGTCCTGAGGCAGTGACAAAATGTGTTTCGTTACGTTACAATACACTGAGTTGCCTACCAGATGCTCTTATCTAGATTGATTTGCACAGGTTACAATTATTACATATTATCCACTTAGTGGATATTAACTGAATATTTTACTGAGACGATTGTGGGTTAAGTACCTTTCCCAAGCATACAACAGCAGTGCCCCAGTGCGGAATTGAGCTGGCAACCTTTGAATTATGACCCCTGTTCCTTTCCACTACGCCACATCGCTGCCCCAAATTACTTCCATTAGCAGAGTTACTGTGAGTAATGAGTACATACAAACCTGCCTTTGTAAACACGTGTTTTTTCGCTGGCAAGATTATTCAGTGTTTGTATTATGTCTTTATTTGGTTTAATTTTTTGGACTTCACTGTTTTTTTGGATGTTGAATTTAGCATTCAGCATCCCCTTCACTTCGAGCAGGCACTGTACTGTGCGGGGACCTGTGATTGGTTAAGATTAGGTAAAGTACTGCACCAATCCACACACTCATGAATCCCCATTCAGGGAGAGGTCAGAGAGGAAGAAATGATATCTGAAGTGTAAACCCTGGTGGACAGTGAGGTCTCCCTCATCACAAAGATGAAAAAAAGGAGAAGGTTTGAGTCAATGTTTTATTAAAATCAGCGGACTGGTCCTCCCGTCCAACAGACTGGATATAAATACAAAGCCTCATGTTTTGTACAGGTGGCAGTGACGGCTGAAGGATGTACCGGCTGATCCAGAATCAGGATCCTCACATCAAAGTCTTCACCTGCCTTTTACCAGCCTTAAATACTCACAGGCATGTTTATTCCGAAGCTGAACCAGAAGCCCTATGACAAGAGATAAGAGGTGGACATTTTTGCTAGTTTGGTCTCTAATGATCAGAATGAGGGTCAAAGCCTTGGGCTCACTCATTCCCAAGTTACGTAAACTACGGTCAGGTCAAGACCTACAGGTACACTATCACCCACTATCGGAACACCTGCAGGAGCAGACTCATGGAAGCATCCATGATATGCACCTGGGAATACTTTATTAGGATGCATAATAATTGTTTGCATTTTTCAGTTAATATCCTACCCATGTCTTTTTGCTTTTATGGAAGTTAAAGTACAACAATTAAGTCTATGTAAGGTGTAAAGATGTTAACTATTGCTGTGCAGTTTTCAGACACATGCATCCCTTTGCCAGGACAGAGGACAGAGAGGGAAAATGCACAAAGCCTGGTGTTTGCAGAGGGGAAGCCATGAAAGATGTTTGAATGGAATGTAATCAACACCATTGTGTTACTGTGGCAATTACCATCAGTCACACTGGACCACAGAGAGAAAGGGAAGCCAAAAAGGGGATGAAACACGGCAAGCCCTGCCTTTTCCTCATCAGCAAAATGTGTTTTTATGTGCTTAAAACATGGACAACAATAAAGTTTAGAATAAAGTGAGTTTGGGATGAAAGTGTTCCGCATCATAATAACTGGTATTAAACCAAATTGAGGCACAGACATGTCAGGTATTGCCTCCGCTTACTGAAATGGAAGGAGGTTGTTCCATCACCTCTCTGTTCATGAGAGGCTGAATCTTATTGGATGTGGTCCTATGTGAGCTGTTTACTGATTGGTCCAAGAGAAAACCGCAACATAAACAGCACTGGGGACTGCTCATTGGTCTGAATGAGCCAATCGAAAGTGTGCGTGAAATAG
This sequence comes from Megalops atlanticus, assembly GCA_019176425.1. Taxonomy (NCBI): domain Eukaryota; kingdom Metazoa; phylum Chordata; class Actinopteri; order Elopiformes; family Megalopidae; genus Megalops; species Megalops atlanticus. The sequence goes on from CM032878.1 coordinate 2,155,642, forward strand.
GGGTCAGAGAGGCACAGAGCAGCAGATAACGCATCCAACACTGCAGGTGCTCACAGGCTGCGTGAACACTATGGTGTGAGAAGGAACACCTTAAAGCTCTGCGCAGTTGTGACATCATTCAGAGCTCCAGTGTTTCCACAACATGGACTCCATACAAACCCTGTTACTTTACCAGAATAAATGATGGTGCTGCTCTTCGGGGCAGTTCCTTTTTTAGACCTTAAAATGCACACACCTTTAAAACATTTTCACAGTAACTCTTTCCTACATGTTTTGACTATTTAAATAAATTAATTCTCTATCTACTTCTGCGGCTAATCCCCCAAAGCGAAACCTTTATCTCTGCATCAAAACTTACAACCATTTTCATGGGAGTGAAAAAATAATAAAACCAGCTACAGCCACTCCCAGGTGTATCAGCCTGAGCAGAGAGACAATAATGAGAAGATAGTTACTGCACTTTCAGCAGTGAACCAGTTTTGTTTTCCATGTCCCCATGATGTGTTGCAAAAGAACCAAATCCCATATACCTTTTACAAGTGACAACACAGAGAAAATCTCCTGAAAGAGAAAAAAATATTGTAGCAGTTTTTTGCCTAAAATAACACTGATGTACACTCTTTTTGCTGCCTACACCAATACTGTTACCCCACAAACATCAATTTAACCAACACACTTTGCCAACATATACTGCAGAAAAGCCAACACAGAGGAGCTCTATGATTGCAATCTTATCTCTCCTGCTTTTCTAAGCTGTCAAGACACATTAGTCTCCCCTCCCATAATTCCGTCGCATTCCTGCTGCTTCCCTTAGGCCTGCTGCTGGCTCGATGCTTAGTGTTTCAGCAGGTGTCCACATTCGGGTTACTCTGGAAAGCACAGGAGAGAGTCCTTTATCCCCATGGGACAGACACCGGGCCCAGACTCAGAGCAGACTTTCTCTGGAGGGATCCACTTCCAAAAAAAATGTTCCAGTACATGCCACATGTGCTTGGTTCCTCCCTCACATGTACACAGACATTAGGAAAAAAAGATTAGATTCTGATGGGGGCGAAGGTCAGAGCCAGGTGAGCTGGGCTTTAGCTGGAGTCTCCAGAAGGGGGCGATGGCGGGTCGGAGTCAGACTCGTCCTGTTGGTCGGAGGGGAGGTGGACACGCTGCTCGTCCATCCGTTTGGCCTGGACCCTCTGGATCAGACTGAAAAAGTCCTCATCCGGTACCGTGGGGGCCCGCGGACCCGAGTCCGGAGGAGAACACCGCTGGTCATCAATCCGAGAGGACTGCAGAGAGAGAGAGAGAATGAGAGAGAGTGAGAGGGAAAGAGGAAGTGTGAGAGACAGAGGGAGGGGGAGAGATTGAAAAAGAGAACAGGATGATGGTGGGGCAGAGACAGATACGAGCAAAAGAGGAATGAGGGGTTTCAACAACCCGGTCAGGTATGCGGTCTGGGGTAATGACCTGGTCATGTCTGTGGTCTGCTGTAATGACCCGGTCGTGTCTGTGGTCTGCTGTAATGACCCGGTCGTGTCTGTGGTCTGGCATAGTGACCTGGTCACATCGGCAGCGGAGCATTACCTGGCACTTTATGAGCATGTTGAAGAAGTCGTCGCTGGGCTCCTGGGGGTCGCTGTCGCCGCACAGGTGACCCAGGTTGTTCTGGGTGATCCGCAGGCCCGGCAGGTTACCCACGTTTGCCCTCTGGTCGTCCAGCCTCCGGCTCTGTGAGCTGGCGATCAGGTCGAAGAACTCCTCCGTCTGAGGCGAGGAGAGAGAGCCGGAGTCTGCAGGAGGCAGAACACACAGAGCCCGTGAGAGACTCACTGAGGAAGAGGACTCACGCTGGCATTAACACAGACGAGTCTGCCACAGCAATGACAAGCACACACAGACAAATAAACGCACACAGACAGACAGACAGACAGAGAAAGACTGGCAGACAAACAGATCAACAGATAGAATAACAAATCAACAGACAGACAGACAGACAGACAGACAGATAGACTACCACATTAAAAGACAAGGTGACAGATGAACAGACAGACAGAGACAAATATCAGTCAGGCATCAACAGACGGACACAGACAGACAGAGAGGTGACTGACCCATGACGTCAGCCAATGGGGACACAGGGCCGGAGGCAGCCCCGCCCTCGGACCCGTCCTGTGGCTCGTCGAGATGGCAGCGCTGGTCGTCCATGCGGCTGCTCTGGAACTTACTGAGGAGGTCAAAGAAGCAGTCCTCATCGGAGGGGTCCCGGGCCAGCTTCTGCAGCAGGGAGAGACCATGCCCGTCAAACTCCGCCCCCACAGTGTCACATCCACATTCCGCCCCCGTCAGTCTCACCTTGCCTCTCACTCTCTCCTCCCTTGCTTTGATGTGGTTTGGAAAAAAAAGCAATTTATATAACTTCTTAAAAACTAATAGAAAAAGCTAGTACTGCGATTTCATTTATCAAGATTTCATTTTGAATATATTAGCTGCACTGACTTTTAGATGTTAATCAATTACTGTTTTCACTTTCAATAAAGATCATTGCTGAAATTGCAGGGTTACTTCATTGTTTGGAGAGGCAGCATCAAGGTTATTCTTTATGAGATGGTATCCTAACTTTAATTTCTAATGTTCATGTTATGCATAACACCATGCATGGAAAAATACACACATTTACATTGGCTAATTATCGATTAATTGTTACTATGGACAGATAGAACATCGCCCATTTTGAGCGTTGTGGGTTTTTCACATCCTTATTATGAAGGAGACAACAGTCCTACAAACCCAGTGCTCACCTTAACTGGAGAAACATCCTAAAGTAGGTCAGCTGACCCAGGAGTGAAAATATGGGCCGCCACAGTGGACCTGAAGTCATTGTCATTGTGTGACATTGTAGAGCTAGAGGCTCGTGGGTCCCTGGTGACTTCATCTCCACAGTGTGCTCTTAGGCATCTAGGCCACACATTAATCACTGTGCCCACATCCCACAAAGGGGGAGAGCGGGGACAGAGCAGGAAATGGCAAGAAGGGGTAGGGGAGGGGCAGGGGGAGGTGGGGGAGGGCCCAAGGATAGGTGGGGGAGGGCCCAAGGATAGGTGGGGGAGGGGCATGGAGCAGTAGGGGAGGGACTAGGAGATATGGGGGCGGGACAGTGCCGGGTACGGGGCTGGAGCAGTGATGAAATGGCAGGGAAAAGTGGGGGAGGAGCATATAGGACTGTGGAGGGGCTATGAGGGACTGGGGAGGGGCTATGAGAGGTATGGGAGGGGCAAGAAAAAAAGCTGCAGGTACAGGTCTTCACACTGTGGAAATCTGAAGCTTATAAGGGCTTGTTTTTAATGCATGAGAGTGAATTAGCCATTCTGCTAAAAGCTGATCCCGGGTCAGTTTACAAGCCCTTTTATTAGCTATTTCAGTCTCTCGGTATTGATGCAGCAGAGATGTGCAGGTGAGAGTGGTAACCTCTCCATCTCCATGGCCATCATCATGCAGGAAAGCTGGTCTTTATTCCTCTACCTGAGGAGTCTGGGACCTGCAGCCTGTCCTCTCTGTCACGCTCAGTGCCACACACAGTCTCCATTTAAAACAATCCGCTTTCTGCATCTCCCTCCACTCATTAAGATGTGAGCCAAATAGCAAACCACTGAGGCATGAAAAGACATCAGCTACCTGAGCCACTGTGCCAGTCTTATCAACTGCAAAATCCACACACACACAAATACAGACACGCACGTCCACACATACACACATACAACCACACACAGAGACACACACACATACATACACACACGCACGTCCACACATACACACATAACACACACAGAGACACACACACATACATACACACACACACATATAACCACACACAGAGACACACACACACACACACATACACACACATACATACACACACGCACGTCCACACATACACACATAACTACACACAGGGACACACACGCACGTCCACACATACACACATAACCACACACAGAGACAGACACACACACATACACACACACACACGTCCACACACATAACCACACACAGAGATACACACACATGCATGTCCACAAGTACACACATAGACACACACATATACACACACGCACGTCCACGCACACACACATACCCACACACAGAGACACATACACACACAAATACACACACGCACGTCCACACATTTGCACACACAACCCCATGCATGAACAAACACAACCACATATATATGCATACACCCACACGTCCACACACACAACCACCCGCATAGACACACACCCACACATAAATGCAGACTCACTCACACACATTTGCACACACAACCACACACATAGAAACACACACCTACATATACACACGTACACATGCATGTCCACACATCTGCACACACAACCACACACACAGATATACACACTCACATACACATGCACACACACGCACACACACACACACACACACACACACACACACACACACACACACACACACACACACACCCGCATGTCAACACACACAGAAAACGAGACGATCCTCCTGGGCCCAGTGTTTCGGCGCTGTGTAATGAGCTGCCTGCCTTCATCAGCCTCTGTGGAGAAATAAGCCTCCCGGACGGCGCGTCTCTTAAACCGGCTCTGAGGGCACATAACCCCGCTGCGTCTGCAGTTCCACATCACACCTACCTTCCCCCCGCCCCTCTCCCCACGCGTAATTCCGGGGAGATATAGCATCTGCACATGCACCTGCGGGCGTGACCGGGTGTCCTCCACATTCACCCTCCATGCCAGGTTGACTGCCGCCACCATCCCTACCAGCACGAACGGAAACGCACCCGCGAATCAGGCGGAGACGATCCTCAGAGAAATCAAACGCCGGGAGCTAATTTCATTTGTCCTTTGTGTCAGAGATAGCTGTGTAACAAGGACACACAGCCCAGGGCTCCATATTGAACACCTCGATCGCTCAGAGCACAAGGGTGGCACGTCATTATTACTTATTGATCCGTCTTTCTGAAAAGCATCGTTATTCCTGAGGCAGATTAATTACAGGACTGAAGTCTCGTCGTGACACAGAGGTCGACGTGCTCCCCCCCGTCCTCATCAAATGACCCTCATATGTATCTACGGTAACGTGTTACTATGGAAGTGGCTTGAGGGTGAAGTAGCACGTGGACCGACCAGTGCATTTCCACCAAAGCTCTCAAAGCCACATTCTCAAGACAAAACTGGAAAACAGTTGACCAGAGAACAGGACTTCAGTTTACCGCCAATCAATCTGACTGACAACAATGCAACACGCGTTAAAGCTTCCATCATCACTAAAACTGATGCGTAAGGGAAACGCTATGTATGCAGGTGTAAGCATCGTCAGCAACGCCTGCCTCACTCTGACTCTAAAAGCTGACAGCAAAAAATAAACAACTCTGGGAGCGGGGGGCAGGGGCACATACAGAGCAGCAAACCCCAGGGTCACGCTCGACCCCCCCATGAGGGGCTGAGTTCCGTTCGGGATCGTGCTCTCTTGTCAGAGGGAATGATGTCAGAGGAGATGCGCACACCGCCTCCAGACGGCTGGGAGCAGGCCTGCCCCCTGCTCTGAGGGAGAGTCTCCCAGCACTGAGGCAGGGCGCTGGGGCCAAGGACGGCCCCTCTGCCCCCCCCCCAGGGGCAGCAGCCAGGCCTGACCCACCGCCTCAAATGGAGGGACAGGAAGTGTGAGGAATCAGCGGCAGCCTGATAACGACCAATCAGCTGCCCGCCCCCTGCCAGCCCAGTGACACACAGACAGGATGACAGCCTGCTTCACCCAATCGCACGCTAATTAACACTCACCCTGGAGTGGCATTATGGGTAATCTGATATGTCATTTATTGGCAGCTTCTACACCCATATGCCTTTTATTTTAACACAATCAGCCTGCTTGACATCTCATCACTTTATGAGCTTATTAAAAAGCACTATAAGTATATGCATAAAAAGAAGTGGATATGAGCATCATAAAATAAAATGAAAATTAACCCAATTTATTTACAAGCCAAAATGAACAACTAAAACAGCCTTCACAGCCTTAGTTAAATGTGACTTGTTGAATTGAGTCATCATTATTCCAGCAGTCTGAATGCATGTCAAATTAATATTTTTCATGTGGTGATTCAGTATCAACATTCCTACAAGTCTGTGATTGGACACGGCTTAGCGCTTATCCTAAGCTGCACATTTAGAGACAGGTTTCTAAAGTTTGAACAACAGCAACACCAACAACTAGGCCAGAAGAAGTAACTGGGTCAGAACCAGAACAATACACACATGCCTGCATCACATTAGAGCTCCAGTATTCTGTTTAACTGCCCTTGCACAAAAAACTGAACTAAATACATTACAACCCACCACTCCATCACAACACAAACAACTAAAATCACACATACCTGACAGTCAGTGTGCAACAGATAAAAGAACAAGGAAAAAAGTATTCCTAAATTTCTCAATAAAATAAAATAACAAAGACCAAAAACTAGAGCTAACAGTGAAATTCTCACATTTTTCCTCAATGAACTCACTGTTTTGGAAGACACAGATCTGACTGTTCTTTGTAAACAAAACAAAACAAAACAAAAAAACAAGAAAAAGACAAGTTTAAAGTACGCAAATGTCCTGTAAATGAAGACAAAACAGGAGGACTAACCACCAGTACTAACCAGCAGTACTAACGAGCAGGACTAACAAGCAGGGCTAACCAGCTCCCTGTCCGCGCCCCTCTCCCCCTGCCTGCCCCCCTTTCGGACGGACACCTTTTGCCCATCCCCCGCCCGGGTTCCCACGGTGAGAGACGCGGGGTTCACCCACCACAGCCCCTCTCTGAACCACGAGATGGAGGAGGGGGAGGGGGCCGGAGTGTTGAGCAGGGAGTGACAAGACAAGCAGCAAACCCCCCACACACACACTCTCTAAAAACACCAACTCCTCGCGACGCTGTTCTCCCAGCATGCATCTCTCACCCTGCACAGGAAGGTCTCTCACTGCGCTCCAGCCACAGTCCACTTTCTCCTCTTCCCATCAAAGAAGGAGCTGTTTCCCATCCTCCACTCCCCTCTCTCACTCTCACTCTCACACCGTCCTGCTCCTGCACCGCTCTGTTTTGTTCCACAGTGAGCGAGAGAGAGCGAGAGAGAGAGAGCGAGAGAGAGAGGGAGAGCGAGAGAGAGAGCAAGCAAACGAGAGAGAGAGGGAGAGAGAGAGAACAAGAGAGAGAACAAGAGAGAGAGGGGAGAATGAAAGAGAGGGAGAGAGAGAGGGAGGGTGGATGGGGCAAAGTTGCTCCCCTTGGCTTACATCACGGTCGCTATAGAAACCAGACCACCAGTTCCAAACCTTTCTTCTCGTGCACACGCACACACACGTACATACACACACACACATACACACACACATTCCTGCGTTGCTGTGCCTCACTCCTGGACTCCCAGGGGACGGGTCAGCATGCTCTTTACACGTTTTCTGCGGGGATAATTACAGTCTCCTCGCTGCCTCCGGCCTCAGAGACTGCAGGCCCTGGTACCGGATTCTACACCTCTCCGGGACAAATGGCCAGATGACCAGCAGGAAAAAACAGAGAGGGGCTCAGGGGGGGGGGGGGGTCCTGTATCCTGGATACCTCACGCACCAATCCTGACGGAGGGCTGGATGAGTCTGGGAAACCCATAGCGACACATTTCTCTCCCCATCTGGGACTATGCAGGACCTGCTCCTCCACCAAGGAGACCCGGCAGGGACAGGTGGCACTCAGCAGGACGCAGGTGCTATACAAAGTCACAGCCTGGAGTGTGTCCTCCTCACCTAATCCTGTCCTTCACCTCCTGGAGTATCCCTGGAGTACCCCTGAGTATTCCTGCACCTGCTGTAGCCTCAAAGACCAGCCTCCGCAATACAGCACAGATCCTGGCACACATTCAACCCATATGAAACACTGGCACAGGTCCTGGCACACATTCAACCCATACGAAACAGTGGCACAGGTCCTGTCTAACCCCAGCGCCCTCTGTCCTTAACACACTGCGCGTCAGTAAGCAAGGATATTACTTTTCTTTTTTTAGAATTTCACACAATGTTTGCTTTGATTTCAGTGAGTGCTGAACAAACGCTTCTATGCCAAATGCCAATACCTAGCACAAGTGATGTTTGCTTACATTTGTCAGTCAACGTTAAGGACAAAGTACATGGTGATTAGATTACACAGACTCTGAGCCAATCCAATACTGAAGCAGCGGTGACAGAGCCATCAGGACACCAGAGGGTCATGGATTCTACTGTGAATATTCAGTAAAGGATTGGCAGGTTTAATTGTTTTAATGTTCTTTTTTCATTTAGTCTGCATGTCCCATAAAACCCAGAGCAATGCAGGACACATTCCGAGTTCAAGTCCGAGTCTTCACGCATCCACGGATTTACTGCAAGAAAGAGGTGCTTCTCCAGGGAGGTTCATTCATATGCACATAAAAAATGTTTTAATTTCAAACACCATTCCATTGTGGGGCCCAGACATCACATCCCTCAGAAGATCTAACACCTCAAATCAAACCCTGCGGTTATGCACGTGTGCACTTGTTCTCTCCGTCATGCTCGGCTGCCACGGGCGATGCAAATGAGTTCCGCATGTTCCCACAACACGGAGCCTCATACCCACACGGACCGTCGGCTGTAACCCACTCTCTGCTGAGCAGGATCCCATCATGCTCAGCATCATAAACCATGAGGTGCAGATTAGAAGCTCATCTCCATATTCATCTCCTCTCCGCTCCTTTCCTCTCCTAACAGCCGCTGTCAAACTGGAGCTCTACACCAGTCACCAGCCTCAATCACACTGCCTCTCTCTGAATCAACCAGAAAAAGGAAAAACCTGCAGAATCATATGCATGTGATAGAAGAAAGCAGGTGTTCCTTATCAACTCTCAGCCTCAGCAATGATGTCACTTAAGACATGCCTGTTTTTCTAAGCTGTTTCCGACTGGCAAATAAACAGACAATTTTTTTCTCTTTTTTTCTCTGAAAGAGTCCGTCGGTAAGATACTGACACTACATCACCAGTAGGAGGAGCCACTGGATAACATTATCTACTCATGCTTTTTGAGCGTGGATTGTGCTGTTCTGAGAAAATTGTCTAATCACATAATTTTTCCATGTGGAGCAGTTAAAGTTAGATTCAGGGCTGATTAGATGTGCTCAGTATGCAACTGTAACAATCTTATTTCTTGTGGAAGAATCACACAGATTTAAGCTGCTGAAAGACAAGCATCTACTCAGCTGTCATATAATGCATTACACAATGCTCTCAAACAGATGAATTTTGGCTTATAATTGTCTCAGCTCCGCCAAGTCATATTGATAGCTATCCAAATGTATATTTCAGCTGTGCTGCAGCAGCAGGTGTGCCTACCTGAAGGGTCACCTGCACTCTGATGTCATCAGTGTCCAGGGGAGACCCCCGGAAGCCCGGCAGGGTCTGAGGGTGTCCTCCTCTCCCCGGCAGCCTGGAGTTGTGGCCCCGCCCCCCTCGCGACGGGTCATCCAGGTGATTCCAGTCGCCATTCTGTTCCTTAGAAGAACAGGAAATCGATGAGCTTCATCCGTGCTGGCACCGACAAAACCACACACACGTGTCTCAAGAGATATTTCAAACAGGGTAAGTGCAGGGAACGCTCCCCTACCTTCTCAGAAGAGTCCAGGCCATCCATGCTGATCCTAGAGCTGAACTTTGGTCTGGCTCCTGCCGGGGACAGACAGACAGGGGATGGGCGTCAGACCAGAGAAACACTTCAGGAGAGCAAAGCTCATGTACTGGTAACCTGGCAAAAACAGCTGGGTTCTACTGGAAAATGGAAGTTCAGATGTCACTATAATTATATCTCCTTTTCCCCACAGCATTTCAGTATGTCATTATCTATCGCATATTGCAATTGGGATTTCTCCAGAAAGTAGTATTCGAGATTACAAGATAGATTAAATCAGAAAAAATGCCTCAAATGTTTAGTCATTTCCGATTCTAGCAGTAGGTTCAGCTTTAGAGCTCACTCTGACTGACTACTAATCAAATGGGCTGAGGCGTAATAAAAGCAGTTGCCCTTGCTGGGATGGCAGGGGTTAAAGAGAAGGAAACACGCTGGCGTTGACACTGAATGAGAGGCAGTGACAAGGTTAACGCAGCGCTATCGGCCCATCTGCGGGCGCCTGTCTGCACAGGCGAGTGGCGCTGGGGGAAACTCGTTTTGAGCTGCGAGGGGAGAGTGACACACGCTGAACTCCTAGCAAGCTACTTGACCCGTTCACTGATTCGGTCAGGAACAGCTCTGCTGGCGAGATTAGATAAAACGGCAGCCACACCAAGGACTCTGGACTCATGGTTAGGGGGTTTCCGGTTTAAGCAGGTGTCAGCTCTGCTGGTAAGACAGCACCTCGAGGCCTTTCACATTTTACTTTCAGAATATGAGCCATCACCTATTGATGCAGATGCGAAATAAGACAACTTACAGTTCTCAGAATGCATATAAAATAAGACACTTGGATCTGTACAACCCCTAGAGCGATCAGCTCACCAAGGACCAACTTATTATTGAAAAAAGGGACCTCTGAAGTGTCAGAGATAAAGAGAATTGCAGACAAAATCATCATCCTTTGTGCACGCTCTGCATTATACTGCAAGGTCACTTTAAAGCATGGCACCGGGTAAAGCATGGCACCGGGTAAAGTGTGGCACAGGGTAAAGTGTGGCACCGGGTAAAGCGTGGCACAGGGTAAAGCGTGGCACAGGGTTAAGCATGGCACAGGGTAAAGCATGGCACAGGGTAAAGCGTGGCACCGTGTAAAGCATGGCACAGGGTAAAGCGTGGCACAGCCAATGGGAAGTGCTAAACCTGCGTGCTCTGGCGACAGGTGCATATATGGATGCTGTAAGATTAATGGCAGCTACACAAAGCAAAGCAACTGCATCCAAGACAGTGCTGGGCTCCCACTGTGAGTGAGAGAACCTTAAAGCCAATCAACTTCATCATTTCCTCTCTGGGTGGTTCATCTTCAGTATCATATACACAGAAGGCTAGGGAGCCAGACCTGTAACCAGTAGTTTACAATTTTAATCAAACATAATTACAGTGTTAGGAGTGGCTTACTGTGAATACTACTGTACACATTACTAAAGCCCATTTTAAAATAGCTGAATTTTTACTGGAGCTACTCAGCAAGGCAGGTCACAACCCTGCACAGGAAGTCCAAAATACAGGCGCCAACACAGTGATTTATTCATATTTGTCTTACCATAAAATGGCGACATAATATATGCTGACCCTTGACCTGGGTCTGTGTAACGCGTAAAACTCATCTAATCTCTGTGCGGCTGCAGCTGGCTGGTCTCAGGGAGTGATTGTGTCAGAGGACACGGGGCACAGGGTGGGGTCATAGAGCTGTTTCAAGGCCTCTCTCATTTCACAGAGTCAGAGGAGTCACGGCAAAGGACAGGGGAGACTTAAGTCCCACTGAAGTCCCGCTCTCCCAGCAGAGACTAATGCACACCTCTCTCTAGCACGTGTACTGTAATTTTTATACCTGCAAAGATATAACATTGTCATAATTACAAGTGCCATGTATATGGTGAGAAGCATTCAGTCTGTTGGCCTCCTCCCTAACTTGGATCAAATTTAAGTATCACAAGTATCACAATTTGGGGTTAAGTGCCATAGGTGTCATAGGTGGTTAGTTTGAATGGTCCTCCAGTACCACCAAATCCTACTCAAGAACAGCTGACAGCTCTGGCTCCACTGATAATGCAATCAGGACAGCAAATGCTACATGACCAGCAGAGGGAAAAATCAGAGTGCCCTTGACATTTCAATTTCACTCTATCTGTAAACACACATACACATACACACACATATGCGCACACACACTCACGTGTGACCTTGAAATACAGCAGCTAATTCAATGAACATATACACTCCATTGCGCAATACTGTATTAAGATAATGCAATGTGGCACACTCCCAGTGTATCTGATTGCAGCTGCTACCATAAAGAGCGTGTAAGTATACTGTATATGCATGTAAATCCTTCCATTGTAATGCCTAAACACATTTCCACTGTAGTGCTGCTCAATTATTAATTTGAAAATACAGTGTGGCAAACAGACAGCCAATCAGCAAGTGCAACATAACCTGTTTCACACAATTGGCTGAAAGGAAACAATAGAAGCACAAAATCCTCATAAGAAACACAAATAACAATCATAACTACTAGTACTTGGCCGTCACAAACCCCAGTCAGATGAAGCCAGGTGTAATAATACATTTTTAGTAAATATATTTCCATCAGCTGAAGGCTCAAAGCAGAGCTGGTCTGAGAAATCGCACTCACCACCAGACTCCTGTAATACTCCACTCAGAGGGTCCCTCCACTGCCCTGCACACAGTGCACTGTGAGCTAGGGGAAGCCCCTGTCCCAGCCTACAGGCCTGCGGTCCTCTGAGCTCTCACCAGCCCAGCACAGGCAAGGAGAGGCCAGGGGCAGGAAGGAGGAAGGGGGAGGGAAGGAGGGAGAGATGGAGGGAAGGAGGGAGGGAAGCGTAGAGGGAAGGAATGAGGGAGGGGTGGAGGTGTTCGGAGGAAGGGAGGACAAGGAGTGAGGGGAGAGAGCAGGGATAGAGGGCTGGATGGATGACGGAAGGAGGGAGGGGGGAGGAATGGATGGAGGGCAGGATGGGTACCCAGATGCCAGGCCTCTCCCCACATCCTGCTCTCTCCTTTTATGGTTCCATACCACAGAGCACCTCTCACTGGACACTCTCACTGACACACGTGCTTCCTGATAGTAGAAGCCAATACACTGCAGTGTAATTTCAATAAATGCCGGATGTTGCCAACAGCACTTGTATCTGGAAGAGACTGAATTGGCACTGCACACTGAGCTTACTAATGGGTATGAAGAGTCGGGTCAAGCTTTCAGTTTCTAGTACTTATTTTTACTTTTGAAAAGAGTTCTAACACAATTATAAAGTCACTGTGAAACAATTACCACCTTCAAATAATGATAAAAATCTTCAGCATCTTCAGCTTCAAAACACCTTCAGATAATTAGGCCTGTATTGTGTGATTGATTCCAGGATGAAAGTCAAAAATGTCAGGCTACCAGCGAATAATAAGCTGCTAACTTTAACTTTCATGAGTCCTTTGTAAAACATTTGCACATGGTATTGTGTTGTAGTATGAGCTCAGAGGTAGTGAGATATCTGACATTAAACATACACTTTCTACAGCTGGCTGCCAAAAGGTCTAAACTTTCAAGGGCACTGAAAAGGTCAATAATGTTCACGCGAAGGAATAGATACCATGAGATTACCCATAATGCCACTCCAGGGTGAGTGTTAATTAGCGTGCGATTGGGTGAAGCAGGCTGTCATCCTGTCTGTGTGTCACTGGGCTGGCAGGGGGCGGGCAGCTGATTGGTCGTTATCAGGCTGCTGGTGATTCCTCACCCTTCCTGTCCCTCCATGTGAGGCGGTGGGTCAGGCCTGGCTGCTGCCCCCGGGGGGGGCAGAGGGGCCGTCCTTGGCCCCAGCGCCCTGCCTCAGTGCTGGGGGACTCTCCCTCAGAGCAGGGGGCAGGCCTGCTCCCAGCCGTCTGGAGGCGGTGTGCGCATCTCCTCTGACATCATTCCCTCTGACAAGAGAGCACGATCCCGAACGGAACTCAGCCGCTCATGGGGGGGTCGAGCGTGACCCTGGGGTTTGCTGCTCTGTATGTGCCCCTGCCCCCCGCTCCCAGAGGGGTTTGGGTCATTTGCTATGACCAGACTATCCATCTACAGACTTTTAATTTGTTTCTCCTTTGAATTTCTCTCCGTCTGACTGAACAGAAGTCTGATCCCATCTGATCTGATCCGAACTCAATGACATTCGGTTCGACCCTGACCCGGACTGGGCAACGCAGTGAGCGGCTGTGTGTTCTCGGCTTCGTGAGGCCTGTTTATTGGGCTCAGCCTGTTGTCAGGGACACGCTACAATAACCTGTGGAAGGTGGGAATGTGTTTGACCAGGAGAGATCTAAGGCCACCTTCTCGGTTTGCTTGCGTGTTGAGTGATGTAAAAATGTGTTTTCACAACGACGCCGCCAACGCGGAGCCAACACCCTGAACGCGGCAGCCTCCTATCGCGGAGCGTAAACATTCTCCCTCTTCGGCCAGGCCCTCTGATCGCCATGGTGATAAAAGAATACATGCAGAGGGTTCTGAGGGGACGCAGTGATCGTAACGACCGCGTCCTACACAAACACTCCCGCCTCAGAAGAAAGCCGCCGCTGAATTTGTACAAGATAACACGGCGCACTGATCAGAGAAGGAAAGGACTCACTCTGTCAGGGGTGTGTAATTACCCATGCAGCTCTGATGTCTCCAGCACTTTCAGCGATAGAGTGAAAAGCAGAATATTGAATCACTGCCTGAACTAACATGCTGATATCTTCAGTGCATTTGCTGCAAACATTTTAATTAGAGTGTTTTCACCGGATTGATTTTTTGTTACACATTTTATCACATGTATTTTATTGTCTTATCACAGCGTAACTTACATTGTTCTCCACGAACCACACAGCACAGCACAGCACAAAGTCTTTGCAGAGCTACCAGCCCCACAGTGACAGCCGACACCATCAGGGGAGTGTCAGCCTGGGGACACGGGTTTGTTGGAGGCATTGATAACCAATAAAGCTTAAGGAAGTGGAAATTTCCGTTCCAATTGTGCAGCAGTGTGAATCGAGAGCAGCCGGAGTGCTCCAGCGGATCGTTCCCAAACGGAAACGCAGGCGCCGGGCGTCAGATACGGCGCCGGCCACGGGTCGGGTCCTACCTTGGGCTTCAAACTCGGAGCCGCCGGGCGAGAGGTTGCCCTCGCACCCACTCAGCACCTCCAGCAGCTTCTCCACGTTCATCCGCGCCGTCAGCTCGCCGTTCCCGTCCCCGATCTGCGCAGGGCCCAACATTACACACGTCAGAGGGCTTCAGAACTTTTTATTTTCTTTCCCAGAATCCTGGACATTTCTAGCTTCAGAACTTCAACATGGCCCTACACCCCCTCCCCTGCTCTGACCCCACACCTTCCCCCCGGAGTGGCTGCTTTCCCCAGAGTGTTACGTCTGTTTGACGCTCCGCTGTCCACACAGGAAGTCACATGGCGGCGTGCTTTGGGGGGCTTAGCGCTGTATTGTGCGAAGGTGGCAGCTGTGTCAGAGGCTCAGAGCACAGGAAGGACTCTGTCAGGCGCAGCCAGAGCTAATGAGCAGTACTGGAATGCCATGATGAGGCAATCGCTTTTCAGTTTCAATGCACAAGCAAAACACACACACACACACTCACTGCTCACACACACACACACACACACACAGTGCAGTCAGCCACATAGCATATCAGAGCAAAACTAAGGCTGCATTTCACACTAAGGGCACAGCATTTTGAATATGGGGGGGATGGCTACACTAGTCAGAATGGGGGAGGGGTGGATCAGAATGTATTTACAGCACATCAATGCCAGAATGGAGAGAAATTGAATAAGTGCAGAGCTGAGAGCATTCATTTACAAGGATCAGACTGTAGACGCCTTTCCTGGAAGCATCATTACATCTTAATGCTTAACACCTGAAGAGTCAGCATAAGGCCTAAGTGCCTATCAGGTAACGAGAGAGAGAGACAGACAGACAGAGAAAGGGGAGAGAGAGAGAGAGAGAGAGGCAAAGACAGAGAGAGAGAGAGAGAGAGGCAAAGACAGAGAAAGGGGAGAGAGAGAGAGAGAGAGGCAAAGACAGAGAGAACTAAGATACCACCATAGACCACAGTGCAAATGAGAAAAGTACAGAATTTAAAAGAATCAATCTCTTTAAAAAGACTGAGGAAAGAGAAAAAGAAAGGAAGCTTACAGCCAGTCAGACTTTAAACTGCTCAAATGCTGTGAGGAATGACAGCGCATGAGATCCCCAAAGCTAACCCAGATCATTTCGATAGCTGTGGATGTCCTGGTTTCTGTTGTTAGCGTTTAGGGTGTAAGGTGTAGGTTTCGGCACAGTGTGCCCTTCCTGTACCTCTCGGGAGATCTCCAGGTGTTTGCTGGCGTAGTGTAACGCCTGGCGGTGGTTTCTCAAAGACACATAGGCATTCCCCAGACTCCAGCAGGCACGGCCCTCCCCGACCCTGCAAACACACACACACACTATCTTATACAACTGCATTATCACTGCCAGTACTCAAAACAATCACACACACACACACTCTCACACACACGGACAGTGTCTGACCTGTCGTTGAGCTCCTGTGCTATGACCAGGTGTTTGAGGTGGTAGTGGATGGCTCGGTCGTAGGCCTGCAGGAGGGTGTAGGTGTTCCCCAGGCTGTAGCAGGCCTGTGCCTCCATCACCCTGTCCTTCAGCTGGCGAGAGAGCTGCAGCGTCTTCCTGCACACAGGGAGGGAAGGGGGGTGAGCGGCCCGACACACTCCCACACACTCCCACACACTCCCACACACTCTCACAGATTCCCACACACTCCCACACACTCCCACACACTCTCACAGACTCCCACACACTCCCACACACTCTCACAGACTCCCACACACTCCCACACACTCCCACAGATTCCCACACACTCCCACACACTCCCACACACTCTCACAGACTCCTACACACTCCCACACACTCCCACACACTCTCACAGACTCCCACCCACTCCCACAGACTCCCACACACTCTCACAGACTCCCACACACTCTCACAGACTCCCACACTCTCACAGACTCCCACCCACTCTCACACACTCCCACACACTCCCACACACTCTCACACACTCCCACACACTCCCACAGATTCCCACACACTCCCACACACTCCCACAGACTCCCACAGACTCCCACACACTCCCACAGATTCCCACACACTCCCACAGATTCCCACACACTCCCACACACTCCCACAGATTCCCACACACTCCCACAGACTCCCACACACTCCCACACACTCCCACAGCACAGACATACCAGCAGGAACAGGTTTGGACATATTCCAAGAGTGACACTGTGTTGATGTCTGGGTAAGTGTGAGAGTGTGTATTTTTGGATCTGTGTAAAACTGTGGGCATGTCTGGGTTAGTGTGAGAGCATGTGTGTTTCTGGTATATGTTTGTTTATGGGTTAGTATGAGGTAGTGTGTGTGTGTGTGCGTGTGTGTGTGTGTGTGTGTGTGTGTGTGTGTGTGTGTGTGTGTGTGTGTGTGTGTGTGTGTGTGTATGTGCACGTGTGTGTGTGTGTGTGTCCAGTTCTGAGAAAAGTCATCATCATCTGCACAGATGGGATACCTGTGATATCTAGCATATATATAAATAAATGTATATATATATATAAATATGTATATATGTGGTATAGCATCTCAGCTCACCTGTAATACTCAGTGGCTGTGTTGAACTGTTCCAGGAAAATGAGAGCGTTGCCGAGGTTACTGTAGGCCCGGCGCTCCGCTGCCTTATCCCCAAACTCCTTAGCGATGGAGAGTCGCTGGAAGAGCCCGGAAAAGAAAGGAAATGACATCACAGGAAAGTGACACGCCAGTCTGTGTCACACAGTGCCACTCCCAGCTCTGCGGGATCATCACTGGCACACAGCCCACACAGCGAGACACCCTGACACCCCAACACCCCTAAACCCCAACGCCTCAACACCCTGATACCCCGACACTCCAACACTCTGACACCCTGACACCCTGACACTCTGACACTCACCTCTCTGTGGAACTTAATGGCCTCCACAAAGTTACCCAGCAGGTAGTGCGTGTTGCCCAGGTTACCGAAGGCCCGGCCTTGTGCAGCCCTGTCACCCAGCTCCTTCACCAGAGACAGATTCAGCCTGAGAGACACAGGGAGACACCGGAAAAAACACTTTATCAGAGAACCACAACACACCATATAAAACAATGAACCATCACCTGCGCCACCCACCCAACCCTCTGTGTACCCCCACCTCACACTGCCAAAAAAAAACAGGAAATGTCAAAGAACACAGAGACCACAGAAGACAGAACTTAACCCAGAAATCATGGCCGTTTCATCATACACCACGTCTCTCTTTCACATCTTTTAGCAGTGTGTGATAAGCACACTCCACACTAAGGTGACCATAAGGTGGTCATAATTTTGTCCAACCAAAGAAAAGGCTGAGCAATAAAACTCTGTATCACTGTCCAAAGGAAGTCTGTGGGCCAAGTATGAAAACAAGAACAACCTCCCCCAAGCTCAGCCAGGCACTGTTAAGGCAGCAGAGTAATGAGAGAGAAAGAGGGAGAGAGAGAGAGGGAAAGAGAGAGATAAAGAGAGAGAGGGAGAGATAGAGAGAGAGAGAGAGAGAGGGAGAGAGAGAGAGAGAGAGAGAGAGAGAGAGAGAGAGAGAGAGAGAGAGAGAGAGAGAGAGAGAGAGAGAGAGAAAGAGAGGGAGAGGGAATGATCTAGCTCTAAAATACCACCTTGGCCTGCCAAGGAGAGATTTACTACTCCCTATTAAAATGAACTGATAACAACAAACTGCAATATAATTGACCTGAAACAAAATCGAATACATCAACCACAGGCAAAAAAATAAAACAAATAAATAGCAAACAGATTGGGATGCAGCTGAGCTCTGTACAGGGACTACATCCAGCCAAATAAAGAAGGAGTTTACTGTCATACAGCCTCTGAGACCTCAGCCCTGCCAAACAGCCAGGCACTGTCTCTCTAATGTATGCTTCTGAACACCATTCTCCCCTTCATTCTCACACTTCTGGTGAATTTCCATACAAAGCGTGAAGGTTATGTTTGATGAGGTCTTTGTTGTGGTATTTCATTTGGCTTGGAGTGTGACACCTGGGAGTGGGACGAGGCTGTTGTTTGCCCATTTATACCCCTTTTCCACCAAGGGAGTTCGAGGGCAGGTTCGGAGCCGGTGACTAATCTCGAGCCAGTTCTCCGCGTTTCGACAGCCAAAGACCCGGCTCTCGGCCAGGAAAACTGGTTCCAGACAGAGAGAGAAAAGGCGGGAGATGGGCTGCAGGAGGGATGCTGTGAGCAGCTGATGCAGAAAGGAAGTGGTCAGTATAATTTTTATAGTTGGGATTGTCAATAAATTCTCTTCCCAAATCTTTGTTTGGAACTTCAATTCATTTCATTTCTCCTCCAAGTCTGGACCTTGTACAGGATGAAGCATGACGCCAGACATTAAGAGATAAGACAGATTTAATTTCTCAAATAAAATACCAAATAAATAGTGTCTGTACTGCAGGCAGGGGGTGGGGGGTGCATTGATGCTTTTAGCTGGCAGTAAAATATGCAAAATTAAAACTATAAAATGCTGTAACTATAATACCGTGAGACGCTAGCAATATAAAATTCCATCTCTGCTGCTGTAACAAGTAATAAAATAAAACCCGAACAGGAGGCTCTCTGCCTTTGGCATAACCTTGCACCTGCTGTAAAGCAATATGATAGTTGCACTCAGCGTCCCCGCACTCTGCTGTAGCGGTGCTGACGGATCACACTGGCCTGTGATGTGTTTGTTCCGAACGCCAGAGCCGCGCTAAGCGTCCCTCCCAAGGGACCCCGGCCGTAATTGATTTTTAAAAAGAAGCGTTTCCTCTCCCTGTCATCTCGGGTCCGCTCCGCATCTGACGGCCCCGCGGTTAATTCCTTAATTAACTAATTGCCCTGGAACCCGAGGGGGGGATGTGACAGTGTCACACGCTGATGAGTCCTCATGTGACTCTTTCAGGAAGCACGCTTAATGAGGCAGGAAAGAGCTGCCACTGGTACCGCACCATGGAGCAGAGCAGAGCAGAGAGAGAGAGAGAGAGAGAGAGAGAGAGAGAGAGAGAGAGAGAGAGAGAGAGAGAGAGAGAGATGGAAAGAGAGAGACAGAGAGAAGGAGAGACAGAGACAGAGAGAGAGAAAGAGAGAGGGAGGGAGACAGACAGACAGAGAGAGAGAGAGGGAGATAGAGAGAGAGAGAGATAGAGAGAGAGACAGAAAGAGAGAGAGGGAGAGACAGAGAGGGACCGAGACTGCGAGAGAGAGAAAAAGAGAGAGAGGGAAAGAGAGTTCTGATTTCTTGTATCTGTTGATGTATATGCATATGATTGGCATATGTTCTGATTTCTTGTTCTGTATGTAATGACTGCTTTGGCAATACAAGTGCCTATTTGTAATGCTAATAAAGCACTTTTGAATTTGAATTTGAATTTGACAGGGAGAGAGAGAGGGAGAGAGGGACAGAGAGAGAGACAGAGAGAGAGAGAAAGAAAGAGGGAGAGAGAGAGGCACAGAGAGAGATGGAGAAAGAGAGACAGAGGGAGAGAGAGAGACAGAGATAGGGAAAGAGAGTGAGAGAGAGAGAAGGAGAAACAGAGAGAGAGACATGGAAGGAGAGAGAGAGAGGGACAGAGAAGGACAGAGAGATAGATGGAGAGAGCGACAGAGAGAGAGAGAAAGAGAGAGAGAGTGTGATAGCTCTCAGGAAATGGCCCATAATCACACATCAGTGAGCTCTTAGAGAGAGAGACAAGGTCGTCTCTCAAGGTCACACTTTAGCTGGATGGGTTTCCCATGATTCCACTCGGGGGGGTCTCCCCACTCCCCATCTGCGAATGGAGAGGTAGCCTATTGTGTGCCTTAGTGCACACAGTTCTGCAGCAGGAGATGACTGATACAGAATCAAAATCATATTGGTATTATTTAAGAGTGTAAATATCAGCAAGATTATTCCTCTACAGGTACCTGCTGTCAGGGTGGGGGAGTGTGTGTGTGTGTGTGTGGGGGGCAGTTTATAGTGCACAAGTATGGGGGTTTCACTGATTTACACTGCATTCTTTCTCCAAGCTTTCACATTCATGACAAATGAACATAATGCATGAGCAGAAAAAAAACCACAATAAAAGGGGATTATCAGGTCTGAACATGACAGCTGACAGCAGAGCTCAGCTCTGATACATCTGTGTATACACAGCTTCATACAGCTGACACACGGCAGACTGCCATCACGGTACCTGAATATGAAATATCATTTTGGCAATTATAATTCCATGTTATAATCAGTGTCATAAGTTCATGCAGAGCCATGTGAGCAGAACTTAGCATGCACTCGTCATTTCCATATCATTAGGCTGGGCTGGCTCAAAGGGTCACCCTGACTGCACAGCCATTGCTGATATCATCTCCGTGATGGGCTGTGCCTCCAGTAATGGGTTCTGCCCTGTATTTCTACTCTCACAGCGCCATCTACTGGCTATGCTGAAACACAACCAGGAAGTGAATGTGTGCACGTGTGTTTTTATGTGTTTGAGTGCAGCACAACACCCTAAAGTGCGACCCACGTGTCCGCGTGTTCATGCATGCAGTGCATGCAGGGATACTCACTCGTAGAACTCGGTGGCTCTCTCCAGGGTGGCCCTGACCTCTGGCAGCAGGTCCCCGGGGTCCTGCCCGCTGCCCCATGACTGCTGCTTGCCTTTGCCATGGAGCACATTCCCAATATTATATAGTGCCCTGGCCTCTCCCACCTGCGGACAGACACACATGAGCTCTAAAGGGACAAGGACCTCTCAAAAGCCATGGGATTCATCATTGTTTATTTACTTAAACAGAGCACCTTACACTCCACTGATATTCTTGTACATGTGATTTGTTTATATAGCAAGTCGAAGAATTCATACACCTAACTCAATGATAAAACAGCAGTGCCCTCCCAGTAATCAAACCAATAACCCTCTGGTTGTTGCCAGGTGCCAATGTCGTTACTGATGCTTTAATGCAACACTCTCAGAATGGCTCACAGAGAGGATATACACCTTTAGCATTTGCATTATTTTTAAATTGGTTTGTACAAGCAATCACACTCTTTCAAATGTCAAATGAGGGGAGAAGGAGGGATGAGGGGGGCGGGGCCAGTACCTTCACCCTGATTGGTCACATTTACTCAGATGTGATCAATGCCATGGGAGTTCTTCTCTCTAAGTGATGGAGAGATGAAGGTGTGTGGGCAGGGCTCTCACCTTGTCACCTTGCTCTCTGGCGATGTCCAGGTGACGCTGACAGCACACGACGGCCTCGTCAAAACGCCCCAAGACCTTCAGCGTGTTCCCCAGGTTTCCACTGGCTTTCCCCTCCCCAATCCGATCGCCTATTGTCCTGGCAACAGAGAGTTCTGTGAGACCCAAACTCCTCCTGCAGGTCCCTCCTGGGAGAGCTCTGAGACTCACACACTCCGCCTGCAGCCTGGGAGAGCTCTGTGACACTCATACACTCCTCCTGCAGGTCTCTCCTGGGAGAGCTCTGAGACTCATACACTCCTCCTGCAGGTCTCTCCTGGGAGAGCTTTGTGACACTCACACACTCCTCCTGCAGGTCTCTCCTGGGAGAGCTCTGTTTCAGAGGCAACTCACACGCCTACACTGGAGCCCTCAGCCTGTCACACACTCACTTTCACTCTCATGCCAAAATAAATGGTTGCTTAGTGAATATCTGCGTACAAAACTTGCGCAAGGATGCATGATGTTCCTCCACTTTCACTAACTGGAATGTGAACAGAAAATAGATGATTGGTGCAAATAGCATGAATGTTGTTATTTTATCCACTGACTTCAAATTTTCATGTAAGTTGTTTGTTTTCCTAATTATTTGGACTTGATAGAACAAATTGTAATATGGTGCAAAGTTCTCCACATCTACCTTTCCTATCTTGTAAAACTGGCTGTTAACACAGGTTTCAGACTTTTGTTTCTCATTGGCAGTTTAAGGCAGGATGCCATGTGTATTCTCCCCTCCATCTGAAACACGATTTAGCTTTCATGTTGAAGCCCCTCTTACCTGGCGAGGGTGAGGTCGTGCCGGTGGTACTCCAGGGCCTTGGCGTACTCCTTCAGGTAGAAGTAGGCGTTGCCCAGCTGGCTGTAGATGGCGCTGAGGGTCTTTAGGTCCTCGGTTCCCACCTGAACGGCAGCCTCGAAGAACGTGGTCCCGCCCTTGAAGTCCCGGGCCTTGCAGAGCCTCTCTCCCTCCAGGGCCAGCTCCAGGCAGGAGGCCTCCATCCTGCGGCCACACCCAGCGAGAGGTGCGTCACCTCACAACGTTCTCACAACATCAGCGCAACGTCACTCCAATGTTGCAATGCCAGCACGTGCAGATGGGCTGGCCTTCAGGGGAAGGCAGTGCTTTGTTTTTGTTTTGTTTTTTTTGTTTTTTTTTTATGAAATTGGATGACAGCTGGGAACTCTAATTCCCTCATTAACACTCCCCCCCACAACCCCTTCATAACAATGCCACAGTTCCCACAATCCCTTTCACATCCCTCCTGCTGATAAAACCCTCTTCCAAGCCTCCTCTGTGTGCCTGGTCAGCCCTGAGGATTTGGACTCTGAATGAGGGTAATGAATCAACACATCTGACTCTACAGTGCAGTGCACACTGTCCTCCTCACAGTTCTGAAAGCCTCCAACAGACACCCCCCAACCATCCTGACCCCTGACCCCTGACCCCTTACACTCCCACACCTCATTTGTATCTTATGCATCTCAGCGGTGATCACTGCATTCTCCAATCTGCTGAGCTGAAAGCCCACCACACCATCGCAATTTCTTTCTATTCTCAATGTGCAGGAATGGTTCCCTCTCCAGCTGCAGGAGTCAGTACAGACTGACAGCCTTTCAGGGAGACAGCTGACAGTGAGTGTGCAGGACGGGGCGTGTGGTGGGGCTCTCCCCGGCTTGGCCGCAGCCGGGACCCGCGTGTGATACGTGCCTGGAATAGACCGCTGCACTTCCTCTCACCTCTGCTCCAGGGCTGTGTTTCCACTTACTGACCACAAAAAACCAAAAAAACCCAGCTTCCACGCAGTAACATTTTTCAGCAGCCTCAGTCAGTGGTCTCGGGCCTGCACATATAGAGCAAGACCTTTGACAGCGGTGCAGAACACAGAGCAGGTCAGAATGTTCCCGTGTTCCAGAGAGAGGACGCAGCAGAACCTGCAGCGGAGCCTGGCCTGCCGTCTCCCGCAACTCCTCTTTTGCCGTGGCAACCACACTGCTGACACGAGGCTCCGACAGGAAGTTGTTTGACTGTTCATTTAAATGTCAGCCAAACGCTGCTATTTCTGTAGCACATGAATGGAGGTTTATTTTAATTCCCTTTAGTAATTTGTTTTTTTTTTGTGGCTAAAAAAATGGAAGACAGCTGCGGTCTAAATGGAAAAATATGTGAGAACTGAGCGTGATAGCATATGTCTCTCAGCCCCTCCCCTCTTCCCCTCTCCCTCCATCACGGGTTTCCACTCCATGTGCATTCGCTATTGCTAAGCAACAGACAGCAGCGGGGTTACATTCACATCCAAAAATAGCTGTCAATCATGCCATTTCCTGGAGCGCATAAACCCACGGGATTCTACCCAAACCAGAGCACAGCTCAGACACCTGGTGAATCTTAGGTCGGATCCAAATCCAACTCTGAACAAGCAGCCAGCGGAACACCAGAGTGGATTTTTCTTTCTTTTTCTTTTATCAAAACACACCAATTACCTGAAGAATCTCATGCTTTTCTCCCAGAAAATGCTTCATAATTCCCATAAGGAATTTAAAAGGGTCTCTGTATGCATGACTGTCTAACCAACAGCTGAAAATAGCACATAGGAGACCCTCACCATCAGAGGGGGACGGAGATTTGCAAGAATAAGGAAATCCATCAACACTGCGCTGTATCAATAATAAAGTCTTGAAAATCAAGGCATTTTGTTCTTCACATTGTATAATTTGCAATTCTAAAAGCAATGTAATAATGCAATAAACAACTGACGAGCATATGTATTTATGTAATAATGCTATAAAAATCGTGTAATGCATAGAACAGAGACTCTGTGGTTTGGAACTGAGAGTGAAGCCAGAAACAGGAAGTACTGGAAACCAGGAGTGAGAACACAGCCTTCTCTGGGCTAACCCAGGGCTTCTCCTGCACAGAGACCTGGAGAAGACTGACCCAAAACCATCTAAAACCCTGAGTGGATTCTGCCCAGCAGACTGGTACTGAGTCTGGATGGATCAGAACCAGGTACCTCTTCTTCCGTTTGGTGCGGGTCTTCTGCACGTAAGCCTCCAGTTCCAGGTCTAGAGGCCCGAGAAGGGGGCGGGGTCGGGGGCCACAGTGGACCAATCTGCACATGGCGCTCTGAGCCCCACTGAGGGGGCATGACATGGTGTCTGATGTCATTGCTGACATCACGCTGAGCCAGGCCCTCACAGTGGCAAACAGGCGACTGGAGTCCACAGAGCCACAACGGCCAGTCGAGAAACAAAGATGGCGACTGAAATCATCAGACTGGACAGTGAGGACTGTGGAGCTGTGCAGAGAGATCACTGCTGGTCTTGGTTTCTTGGATTCGGGTCACTGCCAGCTGTTCCCAGTCAGTGCTGGCAAACACACAGCAGTTCTGGCTATTCCAAACCACCACTAAATCAACTTGCTTGCCATTAAAAAAGGGACTATCAACCCTGTTATTTGGCATTTTATTTAAAATATAGAAGTTCCAGCCATGGCTCCTGGCCCAAATCTCCTTGATGATATTTCCTGCAGTCCAACTGATTCTGAGAAAAATAAAACTCAAAGTTAAAAGCGGTCGCTTTTGCTTGCCAGAAAGCTTCTCCACCTTTCAGTAAATTCTTTGATCACATCAGTCGAAAAGAGGTCACAGAATCCCTTTCGCTAGTGCAAAGCTCCATTGAAGACGAGGTAAACAGCCTGTACACCTCTCCTGCAGGCCTTCAAAATACTCACAATCCAACCTTGCTGAAAGTGTCTGCGTTCAGCTCTGCTCCCCGCTGGGTGCGACGGGGAAAGCCCCCCTGCAGCCAAAGCATGAGAGTCTGAGAGAGAGTTCCTCCTGTTTCTGCAGACAGCGACAGTGAGTGTGACATCAGCACCCCGGCAGGCCCAATCCGATTTAATTCCACAACCTGCTGCGCTCAGCAAAGCCCGGCCGCTGTGCAGGACTGTCCCGCTAATCCTCTGCCCTGCTGAGCCTGACAGACACAGAACCAGGTCCCACCCACACCTGCTGAACCCCACAGAGACAGAACCGGGTCCCCCCCACACCTGCTGAACCCCACAGAACCAGGTCCCCCCACACCTGTGGAGCCCCACAGAACCGGGTCCCCCCATACCTGCTGAACCCCACAGAACCAGGTCTCCCCACACCTGCTGAACCCCACAGAACCGGGTCCCCCACACCTGCTGAACCCCACAGAACCGGGTCCCCCCCACACCTGCTGAACCCCATAGAACAGGTCTCCCCACACATGCTGAAGCCCACAGAACCGCCCCCCCCCCCCCCACACACACACCTGCAGAGCATACAACAGCTCAGTCTCTCTGGAAAAACAACCCACTCTGAAATACCGGATTCAGCCCAAGAGGCAGGGACTCTTCCACACATGATATCACTGTAACCTCTACCAGCTGGTAGAGACAGCTGGAACAGATTACATTACAGTCGCCTAGCAGATACTCCTATCATGCTCCCAGCAATTTACACAGCTGGATAAAGTACTGTGTCATAAGGAACAACAGCAAGGCCCCACCTGGGAATCAACCTGGCAACCCTTAGGTTAAAAGACCTGCTGCTTACCACTGCACAACACTCCTGCAAATGCATACCTCCCCCAGACAAGGTTGGGCGATCGTTCATCAGCTGAAGTGATGGGTCATAGAGCGGCACTCATGGCAGGCTGCCAGCTCTTCCCCAGGGCCTGAGTGTCTCTCATTAACAGGCTCAGGAAATCCCATTAGGCTTAATGAAGGTGCTACTCCGATCACCACATTAGCAGCAGTTTAAAAGCAGTATGAAAAGAACATGCCTTTAGGAGAAATGCATTCAACACACACACACACACACACACACACACACACACACTGCTTCTCCGCTGTTAGCTGCAATGACAGATGAATGGTTCTTACGAGCATTTTTATGACATTCTGTCCCTTTGATTTCCTGCTTGTTGTGATCATGAAGGTTGAGCCAGTAAACATGGCAGGTAGAACAAATGCAGAAAGAATGAGACAGAGAGGCTCGTGGGAGAGCAGACGCAGACAGCCAATCAGAAACAAGTCCTCTGAAAGAAAGTCTGCTTCTTTCACTCCATGAGTTTATGATCATGCTGAAATTGTGAATGCTGGGAAATACAGAGGGAAATGGAAGTGGATATCAGAAGAGGGGCGTGCAGTGCTCTGTCCAGATAACAGAGGCAGCTCACATGGCTGCAATCAAACTGTAAACAATGTGTTCAATCTGAGCAAACTCCTTCGCTTCCTCTTCGAAGCTAGTGATGGTTGTTGGTTGTAAGTGCCAAAGATTTCAAACACAGGAGACCCATAAAAATTCCATACAAAGCAAACATTGCAGTAGGAATATAACCCTCAGCACGAGGGAGGTCCTTCCTCTCCACCAGGGAAAGCAGTGATTGGCAATTATATACAGGCAGTGGGCTTTTTTACTGACCTTTGCAGTATCAATGTGCTTACTGTCTAATTAAAAATGATTTTAATACACTTCTAGCTGGATAATCAGATAGTAAATCAGAGATCAAAACTTCATAATGAACCCAGTCTCATTTTTCTGCCTGATTGGTTGGGATGGGTAGTCGATATTTGCATCTTTCTGGTCCCCTCCTGCAGGGTGTGGAGGTAGAGAGGACTGGCGGTGCATGTCAGTTCTCCTCTCCTGACTCTCCCACCCTCTTTACTCTCACAGGTCTTCCCCCATGAATATTTGATTGCTGGCAGTTAGACTGAACAAGGGGAAATCAAGCTCTACGTTTAGCGGCCTCATCATTTATTGAGCGGGACATGACAGTGATACAGAAACTGCTGTGTTTAAAAGTCACAACAAGGACAGGGCCGCCAGAGACAAGCCTGGACTGCGCTGGCATTTCAGGGAGAGGCATCTCACCGGAGCCTGCCTCGTTGTGACAAATAAAACTTCATTTCAATTCAGAAATTCATTTTTAAAAACCAGTTTTCAGAGGACAGTCTTTTGCAAATGTCTGTTTCACATTGTGTTGTTTTAGGGTTTAGGGTTGGATTACGATTTTCAAGATTTTATTTGAGAGTGGGCACCAGCAGGGTGAGTGATTCAGGAAGCAGGTCACTGACTTCCTGCTAGAAGGCGAGGATTTGACAGCTTCCTGCACACAGCATGCGTGAGAATAGCTGGCACTGTACTTAACATCCACAGTCTTTACTGTATTGAACATCCACAGCCTTTACACAAACATCCAGCAATGTCACTGCGCCCTTAGCAGAGACCACACCAATCTCGATGTCTTATCTAACCACAACTTTGCACCTTTGGAGAAGGCAGGCGACCTGCATTTCCTCATAAACACTCAGCAGGTTATAAGGATAATACGCCACCTGTGACCTACTACATGCGAGTCATACTGAGAGAAGGCTTCGGCTAAGCAGGTAAATATCATAAAATAAAAAAAATAAGCATATTACCAAGGCATGCCCCCCACCCATGCCACAATAGAGAAATACTCATAAATAACAGTGCAGTGGCATAGACGGATGTAAGAAAGCAAGGGAAAGTGAGAGGGGGTGGAGAGAGTGCACAGAGGGTTTATATACAGAACTTCCTGAGTGAATGACCTTGCACCTGCACTGGGTCAAGAACACGGTGGTAATGTCACTGATATTCCTGACAGCACTGCTGATGGGGGTTTACTCTCACCTGCTGGGGGTCAATTTTGACTTACAGTCAGGATTACAATGGCAAGACCACCATGCTGAAAGAACTGGAAATGACAGAAGGGAGGGATCACTGTAAAGTGTTACTGCATTAGCAGCCTTTAAATGTGTCTATGTTCATTCATTGATTTTTTTGAGAAGTATTAATTAAATGCATCAATGAAGGTTCTGCTCAGCATTGGAGACTGCATCGGGGTCAGGCAGAGGTCAGCAGGTGTGCCCAAGGAGACGATTTCCTCTGTCTGAAGCGACCAGCCTGAGAACGTGTCTCCACAGGTTTCCTGTCCTTAGACGCAGATGCGGCTCTTAAATGAGCACGCTGAACTTAGCGGAAAGCCACTCAACTGTAACATGGGGGACAGAAATATTATTAATAAAAAGCGATAAAAACCAAACTAAAATAAGACTTTGAACTTCTGCTTCACCGTGGCCTTTTTGGGATGTTTATCCAAAAATAAGCTTTCGGTTTCTGCAGCGCTGTGGAATACCCCTACAGAAACTTCCAGCTACTTCCCGCCCTCTCTTTCACCCGAAATCACATACCTTGCTAAAAAAAGAGGAACGTGCTCTCAGAGTTACTGTTGATTTTGTCAGTTTGCCAGTGTGCAAAGGGTTCAACTTCAAGGGGCGGGAGTGTGTGGGACAGAGAGGATGGTGGGAGGGAGTTGCTGTCCATTACATCACTGTTCAAACCTGTGTCGTATCAGCTGTTTATGCTGCTAGGAGCCTGAAATATCAGGTACACACTGTGCTCCTGTGATGTTCCAGTCTCCAGGCACTGCGTAACACGCCACACGAAGGACGCAGCCCTGAGAGCAGGCCAGGGGCGCTGCGGTAGACCCTCCCAGAGCTGGCGCTCTCCAAAAAAACACCACCCTGTTCCTCTGGTACCGGCCCCTACGGCAACACTAGGCCAACACTCTGTGTTTGGTAAAGCTGATCATGTGACCAGCACACGATGACAGCCTGTTCCTGGCAGCGGGGGTCAGGGGGGAAACAAAGGGCAGGTGGAAATGCTACACCTTTTAAAGGATCCCTCAGGTAACAGCCCCCTTCCTGTTACGGCATCCCTCAGGTTAATGTGGCAAACCAACAGGTCATTCCAGCATGGGCAGGAACTTAGTGCTGTCGCTGTGCATTAATTATGATATGAAATGTTTTAACAGGTCAGACAGAATGCTAAACCATTACCAGTGAATAATTAAAGTTCTCAGAACAGTTTAATATTTCATTTACGTAACATCAGTTCCAGCTAAGCACCTTGAAAAGCCCTGGTGGAGAGAAGAGAGTGTTTGCCTCAGAAGCCCTGTTACCCCAGTACCCCAGAATCTACAGGCTCTGAAGCCTATTTACCCCAGTGGAATCTACAGGCTCTGAAGCCCAGGTCCCCCAGCAGGGCGTCTCTGGCCCTGAAGCCCCCCTCCCTCAGAGGCCAGGCTGTGGCATTAGAGAGGATGCCTGTGGCAGCAGCAGCTCCTGGAAGCTCCGGGTGCAGCTCTGACCGCAGTTTGGAGGCATTACCCTGTAATTACATGCTTGCGGCCTGAGGTGGGGGGGGCTGGGAGGAACTGCCCTGCCAAACTCCCTCATCACACAGTAATATAGAGGGCGCTTTACTGTAAGGAAGGAGGGTTTTTTTACAGTGTGAAATTGTTGCAGAATTTCTGTGACCAAAGATACAGAACAAAGACACAGGCTTGAGCACTGTGATTGGCTAACACTTGTATATGGGGTCAAACTGTTATTGGCTCAGTAGCCTGAACATGCATATGAGGTCAGGCTGTGATTGGCTGAGTGGCTTACAGGTGTATATGGGGTCAGACTGTGATTGGCTGAGGGGCTTACAGTTGTGTATGGGGTCAGGCTGTGATTGGCTGAGTGGCCTACAATTGTGTAAGGATGGGGCCAGGCTGTGACTGGCTGAGTGGGCTATTCAATTCCCTTAGTCCTCCATCTCTCTAACAGTCTCTCTCTTTTTCCCCTCTCCTCACAGCAAACCCTTATCCTTCACTCCTCTCCACCTATGACTTTTCTAGCCACCCTGCCACTCCCACACACACACACACACACACACACACACACACACATACACACACACATACACACACACACACACCCCACACACACACACACACACACACACACACACACACACACACACCCACCCACACACACACACAGGGTACAGAGTACAGAGTACAGAGTTACTCCAGCCTAAAATTAGAGGGATGCCAGTCTGGTTACCAGGGAAACCAGCAGAGGGCCCTTAGCAAAAATGGGAAAACATTGCATTTCTCTCTCCCCTTCTCTATCTCTCAGTCTTTCTCTCTTTCCTAAGATTCAGGTTATCAGTAATCCAGCAAAGCCTGAGCATTTAGAACCACTCTCTTTCTCATTCAGACCCCCCAGTCTGTCCTGTTTCTCGCTCTCTCTGTCCTGTTATTTAACTCTCTGGGATGAGTGTATATAGTGTGTGTGTCTCGTTGTTCTGTATAATGTCCTACACAATGTGCTTTGATAGCAAAAACAAAGCTACATCATTTTCATGTCAATGCCCCCCCCAACACACACTGGATCGAAGACTCAGTCTGAGGCTTATCAGCACTGCTTTAAAGTGAACAAAGGAAACAGAGCTGGCCTGAAGCATGCTGTGTTTCAATGGCAAGACAATCAAAGAGATTCAGAGAAGACCTGATCTCAGGTGAGAAAAATGCACTCCATTGACATAATGGCTAATCAATGCTGTCTGCATCAATATGCTCTGAGGAAAGGGGTGTGTGTGTGTGTGTGTGTGTGTGTGTGCGCATGTGTGTGTCTGTGTCTGGTACCAGTAGCACAGTGTGCCATGGGTGAATGTCACTTTACACCTCGGTGACCACCAGAAATCCTCGGCGCCCTCTAGTGTCGCTGCCGGTGGGAGGCACCTGACTGTGATGTCATGTTGGTGTCAACAGCCTTCCCCCTGTAGTGCCCTCTCTTCTCTTTCACTTCCTGTTTGCTGTTTACATGCAAAGGCACAGAGGTGACAGGAGAGAGGAGTGAATGAAACCACCA
>CM032878.1:2192500-2212500 GCA_019176425.1 Megalops atlanticus
AACAGGTAGCCATGCGATTATTGCAAACAAGCACGGGCTGTTTTTCCTACAGTAGCTTTACAGACGAGAATGTTTCAACTGCGCAAGCATGTTCAATCCCAATTTCATACTTTAAATATGACGGTTATTTTAAAACCGATTTTAATGTTTACACAGAGTTATTGTTGTTATTAATAGTATTAGTAGTGACACCGTCGTCATCAACAAATGCTGTCCATGTTTTCAATTAAAATATTGTTTTACATGTATTGGAATGCTCACCCTGTAGCGCGGCGAACACAGTTATACCAGAGCTAACGCCAATGTCCATGCAGTTTATTTCAGAAATTAATTTGGGAATTTTTAAAAGTTTTATATGTTGCACGCCTGGGGTAACAATGATGAAAATGAGATGCCTTATAAAACCCGTACTCGTTCCGCAAGGGCTCGAGTGAAGTTAATAATCACTGTATTAATGGCAAAAATGCAAAAAAAACATGCATTTTGAAGGAGGAAGTGGTTTCGACACCGTGGGTCGTATTTCTGGCGACTGGTGGTTGCCACCGCGTAGAACGGAAACGCGAAGTTAAGACAACGCGAAGACTTGCAGTTATTTGTCTGGTGGCAGACAGCGCTGATATGTGGCATTTGGGATGTGTAAGGATGTGTCCGCTCGTCTGCCGCTCGCGCTGAGGGCAGGTTTCAGGGGTCGGTGACTGTACATCCCTCTCATGCTACCTGTAGCCTTCAAAACGCAGTGCGGATATGGCGCTTATACATACATAGCTGGAGTTTCCATACAAGCGCAAGCCCATTTAACCTTCTTGTGGTTCACCCCTTTTGTATGAAAAGGTTTATGCCTCTAACAACTTATTGTTACGAAGATTTATGTAATGTAAAAGTATGAGCTATACGTTGACGTGTTCACAGAAAATTACATTGATGTGTTCAGGTTGAATATTTTGTGGGTTTTATAATTTTATTAAGAATTTCTCTTGCTTCATCACAGCGAATATATTAATAATCGTTGTGGTTACAAGGGTGTAAAGGAGATGGTATGTTGAATCTAGGGTGGCGTGGGAAAATTATTCAGAGTGGTTCCACTCTTCCAGATGTGTGAGCTGTGTGGAGCCAGAGACCAGCAGCTAAACACCTGGTGAGTCTCCCACTCCCCCTGCTGGAGTCCTGAGGTACTGCTCCACTCCAGTCTTCAGAACCGCGTGCGCTGGTTCTCCCTCCGACAGCATAGCTCAGCAGTCTCGCGAAACATCAGTAATTAAAAGTAAATTTCACACTTACAAAACCAAATTTCACTCCCACACTTCATAGTGCGTCTTCACACAGAGAGTTATGACTGTGATGTGGTGTAAATATAAAACATTCAGCTTTATAGCTTTGATACCACGTAGTTTCCGCTTAATTTCACTTAACAAGCCACACAGTTCAGGGGAAGTTCAAGCAGCTGCAACTGAACATTGTAATGTTACTGCATCTGTACCATGTTATTTCCCTTTAAACTTGAGCTTTAAATTCCAACCACTCTTCGTAGTCCTGACTTCTTAAAGACCAGTGTTGCTGCTTAGCTTAAAATGGTTACGGTTGGAATTGTGGTTGGAGTATCTGGCCCTAGATCAGCACATACAGGCAACTTTTGCCTCAAGCTTACAGTACTCTGATGTTTAATGCTATCCCATGCTCCTGTCTGGTGTGACCTTTCAGTTTTACAGAGCACAACCTGACCCTGGCGCACTTAGCGCGGCATATACCCACACATGTACACCAGGGGGCAGCAAAGTACCACATGTTACATTACATGTAGACATTCGGCAGACACTGCAGGCCAGAGCAACTTACAAAGCAAAGGCACATGTGCGCATGGAATAAGGTCACATGACAACAGTGTGTAAAGAAAACATCAGACCGTATCTGATGATGTGTCAGTGTATTACACACTGCTGCAGTAACCAGAGCCACACTGAATACAGACTTGGAGCAGGTGCCCTGCACCGCTGCTGTCTTCATGCTGTTCCAGCTGTTTTAAGGATGTTCACTTCCCTGTCTAAGCTGTTACTTATACAGGGTACAAGCAGTACCCTCGGCCAGAGAGTAAACCATGAGCACTTCAAATGTACAGTATCTACAGTCCATCATGTGAAAAATATAACACATTCAAACATAAATCCAGCATGATTTATATATCAATTATTGCCACTTTCAAATATGTATTTTAGGCATATGTCACAGAATTTACCTTAAGTTATGCAAAATGTTTTTGCAAAATTTCAGTGGTATAAAATATACCAGAATTTGAACCCCAAAATGTATTACATGTATATGTATCTGTTCTTATATTAAATGCATTTTTCCTCTATATTTTAGATTTTATATTTGATCATACACACATGTATGATATTTTCATAAAGGATACTATAAAGAATAGCTCATACTGCATGAGTACTGTTTTCAGGTAGATACCTGTAAGGTGTACATTGACAGCATATTCATTCTGAAATGATCTTAACTATGTAGTGAAGCTGTTTCTCTCTCCTGATTCCCCCTCAGAAGGGAGTGAGGAAGAGAAAACACCACTCGTCTCGGAGGCCATGAACATCACCATGGAGGAACACCACACCTGTCTCAGCAGGTGAGGTCCTGGCTCCTCCCATTCCCATTATGACGTCACTGTGGCCGTGGCAGGTAGAGTGTTACAGGTGCTGTTGGTCATTCTCTTCTGTGTATGCAGACGCCCAGCAGAGAGCGGAGCTGAGGTGAGGCAGGGAGGGGGTGCAACTCAGCGGATCCCCACCCTGCCGAGGGCTGACACCCTCGCCCCGGGTGACCCCCCTCAGGGGTGTCCACACCTGCTCGTACACCTGGCCGACGCTGGGGGGAGCCAAGGGGGTGGAGCAGGGGGCCTGTCTCCCCTGTCCCCCTCCCAGGTCCGCCGCAGAGAGCTGCTGAAAGCGGGGTCACCCCGCGCCCTGGACAGGCTGAGGGAGAGGATCCGACAGCAGAGACGGAACAGGAAACCCCCCGTGATCCCTGTGACCCCCGTGACCCCTGAGGGACCCCATCTCACACGCAGGGGCCACCTCACCAGAAAGGTCTGCAAGGTGACCTTTGCCCCTTCATCTCCCATACTCAGAGGTCAGTGGGAACAGGTGATGTCATACCCTATGAACAGGAAGGCTCTTTAATCCTTACCCACAGACAGTGGATCACACCGCCCAATCAGAGGCTTTTAAATCCCACTGTAAAATGCTTTAAAAGCAGCCTTGAAGAATCTTTTTCCCCACACTACCCATATATCTCACTGTCTGTTTTTTCTGCAGTAACCTTTTCCTCTTAAAATCAGCCTTTCCAAAAGTACACTGTTTTTTCTCTTTTGGGGTGAAGAGATAAAACCGTTACTTCTGAAAGAGTTGCCAGTGTTGGTATGTTTTTTCTAACCCTTCTGTTTTTTCTCAGGGGTTAATGTTGTACGGGAGAAATCCAGCAAAAAGAACATGGAACAGCTTACAGGCACAACTCAGCCAGGAAGCAGAAACACAGCCACAGGTAACAATGGTGACTGCAGGCTCAGTCAGCTTACTATACCACGCCTCAGTGAAAACCTCTTAATAAATGCTCTCAGACTGTATTCTTCCTTAGCTTTTTCTTGGGGGGCGTAGAGTGCAGGGCAGGACTGAAGGGATGAGATCATCCTTAAAAAAATCCACTACAAGCATTTCTTCCTCCAGAGACTGTGGTGCAGTTCCAGGTCTTGGGGGAACCGGACAGGTCAAATGTAATGACCAAATCTGCTGTAATACCTGCACAGCCCAGACTCACACCAGTGTCCTGGGTTCTTTGATCTGTTGTTCTTCTCCAGCCAAAGCAGAGATTTATGAAAGCGCTGAGTCAACACCTTTTTGTCAATAATGAATTTTCCACAATGGCTGCTTAAACGTCTGTGGCCAGTGCTGCAGGTGTCAGTTCATGACATCATCAAAGGCCGCCCGTTACTCATGGCCGTACGACAGGGGTCAGTCAGGGGTCAGGGCTTCAGGAGATGAATGGGGGTCAAAGGTCGTCTGCGCCACACCAGCAGCACAGGCTGGCGTTGGGGTTAGAGTGATGACTCTTTCCTAATGTGGGTCAGAGGGCAGGGCACAGGGAATCCACCTGTGGGTATTGTGATGTAATCGCTGATGTGTCATTGGTGTGATGTCATTCCCTCATGTGCTTTTGGAGGGCTCTGGTTTGTTGCCTTGGGTAGGTGAGTAAGATCTCGCTCTGCTGATAATCCCCCATGTGCGGCCCCTCTCCTGGTCTATGAAAATTTAGTTTATGTTGTGCCACTGTGTTCCCACATATCATGTGAGGTGAAATAAAGGTGTCTCATTAATATAGTAATGTGTTAACTTTTGTCGTCACAGGGGGGTGCTCTGCTGACACATCTCCTGGAAAAAAAGCCCAACAGCCTGCTAGACAGGTTCTGCGACCTCGACAAAAGATCCTTACTTCACCCTCACTGAGAACAAATAGCGACCCCAACAGGACAGGAGGTGTGTCTGCAAGAAGCAACAAGATTTACTTTGGAAATGGATCATTTTTTGGCCTAATTATATTTTAGTTTATTTTGTTTCCCATTGATGATCACAGGTGAAATGAGCAGCATTTTTTAAAATAACTAATCTCCCGTTTTCTCTGCAGGAAGAGGCGTATTGGGTGAGAAGCCATGCAAACCTGCTGTCAGAGGCAGAGGTCAAGCCCCTGTGGCAAACAGGGGAAATGCTCAAAAATTGCCACGGAAACAAGGCTCCTGCAGATCAAGCCCCACCCCAATAAAAAGCCCCTCCCCCTCCAGGAAAAAGGATCTCACTGTCAGAACTTCCACATCTCCTCCTGTGAGCAAAAGCCCCACCCTGTCAATGAAAAGCCCCTCCCCTTCAAGAGAGAGACCATTCACAAAGGTCAACGGAAGCCCCACCTCCTCCACAAGCCCCACACGCAGAAGCCCCGCCCCCAGAGTCTCCTCTGCTGAGGGCTCCTCCAGCGTCGCCGTGGCTACTGAAGCCCCTCTCCCAGGGGGGAAGGAGAACAGGGGCTCCACGCCCCCCCAGGGGTCACAGAGACACAGCACACAGGAAGTGCGTGAGTTCATGGGCCATAAGCAAAGAGAGAGGAGGAGGAAGGAGCAGCAGAGGAAGAAGGAGGCGCAACAAGAGCAGGAGAGGAGGAGGGCCTGGGTGCAGGAGGTGCTCCACAAACAAAAGGCAGCCCTGAGTCGAGCCAGAGTGCGCCCCCAAAACCAGACCCAGGTCAGGTAACCCCAGACTCAGTTTAGTTTAGCCAGACCCAGCTCAGTGTAGCCAGGACTCAGTTTAGCTCAACCTTACCCAGGTCAGATTAACCAGGGCTCAGTATAGCTCAGTCTGATCCAAGTCAGATTAAGGTTCAGGTTATTTAACTGAACAGCATGCCTATGATCTCCATATTTAATGTCTTACTATCCAATCACCAAAATGGTTGGTAATTGATTATTTGTAATAGTAGTACACCAAGAACTAAAGGAGAGAGGATGCTTTGGCTGGGCCTCAGTGCTGTTGGTTTGTGTAGCGTGTGAGTATGGCTGTGCTGTCACTCAGAATATGGCTGTTTTCTTACAGACAGGGCTGGGTGTCCCTGTGTCTCATCGGGGTCAGAGAGAGGAGGTACCCCTCAGGGGACGGACACCCGGACAGGCGCCCCAGAGAAGAGGGTAAGCCTTTCAACACCCTAATTTCATTCTGTTCCCTTCACCTTCATCAGTCTGTGAAAGGGGATTTCATAAAGAACATGTACAGCTAACCTCTCAGCACTGCACACGCAGATACACTTCCTGCAGGTCCATAACAGCGGGCCTAACCTTGCGCTGTACTTACCCCGGACAAACAGTCTCTGCAGTGTGATGCTGTGAAGTACCAGCAGAGGGCAGTGTGCACCACTGTGTGTGAGGCTCTCTGATCTCCTACACTGATGCTGTGCTACTGCAATGTGTCTCCTCACATGAGTGTTTATTATTATTGCCATTATTATAGTAATAATACTAGTGATAGTACAATAATAATGGGAATAATAATAACATCAATGTTATCGTCATCATAGTAACGGTATATTTCATCTTTTCATACCTTTCCCCAGAGCCATACAGGTACAGCGAGCGTCAGGTGTGCAGGGTGGGGCTTCAGGTGTGCAGGGTGGGGCTTCAGGTGTGCAGGGTGGCAGCCCTCTCAGACTGGGAGATCTGGGCGGGGCTGATCGCATGGTCGAAAGCAGGGTGCAGCGGGTGGAGGCCCTAAGACAAGCAGCAGCCGCCCTGGGGACTCGAGTGGAAGAGGAAGCCGCCCGGCTGGGGGCGGTGAGGGGCCTGGCGCTCAGTCAAGCCCCGGGTCTGACTGGGCCTGCAGGGCCGAGAGTGGATGGCGCGGGAGAGGAGCATACACCAACCCAGGAGGGGCCAGAGGAGAGGGATGGGGACTCCACCTCCATCAGCGAGGACCTCCCCTGGACCGGGGAGCCCACTGAGACCTCCACAGGTACAGGATGGGCTGGATCAGAACCGATGGGAAACATAAACACACATATGCGCAGTATTCTTTATTCTTTATTCTTTATATGGATCCCCATTAGCTGCCACTAAGGTAGAGGAGGGTAAAAGAAAGGAAGTGATATTCGAACTGATATTTGAACAGGAGTGGTACCAGCACACACTGCTGTAGCTCCCCATTGAGAGCACAGTCTGTTGCACATTCTACTGCTCAGGACCTCCAAAATCAATTTTTCTATCATCAAGGTCTTTGTCGGCAGACCTTAGTCAGTGCAGTCTCCACACAGTAATACCTGTCCTCACCAGGGCAATACACCTGGCTCCTGGTTTCTTTGTACTGATCAATTCAGCTTGTGCCCAGTTTCTGACTGGCAGCCCCCTGAATCAGGTCCCTTGAATCATGTGTGCAGGTGAAATGGACTTCTTACAATCATCAGTCTATCCTGCCTTAGAATAAAGTTTCAGTGTTATTCGTTACACTGTGGGAAAAAGGATGTTCTCTGTAAATGCAGTGCGATCATGTATCTAAGCACTGTAGAACTCTTCTCTGAGAGTTTGGGGTTGGAGTTGCGTTTAGGTTTAGGGAATGGGGCCAACAGCAGGCATCCTGTGTGCATGACAGATTTCTGAGGTTAATTATTTCACACACATCCAGATTCAAGCTGACTGGACACTCGTGAGAAACACAGGCTTCATGCTCTAGCTGTAAATCTAGCCCTCTGTAACCGTATCAGAGCTTTGGCCATGCCGTGTTCCTGCGGGCAGAGGCGGGCAGCTGTGTGGGGTCGGGGGTAACAGGCCTTTCCTCTGGTTCTGAGCTGTTTCCGCAGAGGAGCTGCACGTTGCTCTGACAGCGGCCCTCCTCTTTGACCTTTACAGAACTGCGACACAGACAGACAAGGGCAACAGGCACAGGTGCTGGGAAGATGTGCCAAATGCATTCTGGGTAAGTGAATGGCCACCCCCTGCCCCACCCCACCAACTTTAAGGTTTGGATCTTAGGACATAATATCCCACCCAAAGCTGAAGGTGTGGGAGTTGTGTATTTTCAATGAACTGAACCTTGTGTCTAGTTAGAAACCATCTAGGCAAATTGTCAACCTACTCATATTTAGGGGATTTAGCTGTGGTTTGGTGGTTTTAATGCTCAATTAAGAAAAAAGACAATTTTCACCCATAACTAAAATGTTTCAAAATATTTGAAAAATAGAACATAGAGCCATAAATCCGCATACACACAAACACAGACACACACACACAAAAACACAAAATTTATGCACAGACAAGATGAAAGAAACAAAAGAAATAGGATGGTTTTTTTCAATCCCCCAACACACCAAGCAGGGAGAGGAGGAATAGTCATTTTTCTTCAGAAATATCACAGTTTAGCAGAGCTTATCTTCTATCCTGCTGCTCCAGCTCATATACTTAATGCACAAGCTTTTGATCACACTGGCGCTAATGCGGTGTTAAGTTGGATACAGTGAAGTGAGGAGATTGCTGGTCACTCGGTTAAGTGGCGGCTCTGGGTGTGGGGTTTCAGTCTGCTGAAGGCAATCCCATTGTTCACACGGCAGCATCTTATCCCTAGGGCCAAAAATCACAAGGAAATAATTACTGTAAGTCATTTCATAATATCTGCATTTACAGGACTGACCACGGAGAGGCTGGGCACTGCAGACTCTTAATTTAATGACACTCAAATCTTCAAAATTCCACATTCAATAAAAATAAAGTGTCCCATTTAAATCACAGAGGGATTATGGGCACATCCTACCACTGTGTCACCCCATTTAAAAATACATATGTATATGTAAAAAAACAGAAAAATAAAGACTGCAGGATTACAGGATCATCTGTTTTTAGTCCATCAGATGCCTCTTAGGTTATACTGTTCCTTCTGGACGTCTGCAATTTAATCGAGTGCATGTATATATAAAAATAATATGCAAAGTTATCCATTCAGAGAGAATGTCAGAGAGAATTTTCTAAATCATAATCTCCTATATGATTTCAGATAATGACACAATGATTCATTCACATCTCAGTGTCTGTCCCTTGCACGGACAGATTATAAATGACATGTTTTCCTCTCTGTCCCCCACAATTCAACGCAGTCAAAGGTCCAATACATTTCGAGTCTCACATTGTTTTAATGTTCTGACTTAAGGGAAGCAGAGGAACAAACTTTGAGTATTTTATACGTCCTGTTGTGAAATGTCCTCAATGTAGCTTTATTCCACATGAACTGACACAGACCGCATCCTGGGAAGAGAGCAGATTGTTGTGATGCTGAGTTGCAGCTCACATGCTGGCCACTAGAGGGAGATCTGTGTCCCTGAAACATGGACAGAGGATGCATGGTCATCACTATCAGCGCTAACATCCTCTGTCAAGGCCCACATTAGACAGCCTCGTCACTGTTTTACAATAGGACAGACAAGCACAGCATGCGGAGAATATATATAGTATATCTGAAATTCTTAATATTACATAGCATGTTGTCTTAAAGAGCTAAACAGTTTTAAAATACAGTACATCCTATATATCGGAAAAGAAATAGTTTTTTGGTTTTGTGTGTCGGCTTTTTTGTCTCTGCAGTGGTGCACTTTCTGTTATTATTCATAAACTATTGTTATTTATTGCACCTCCACTGACAAAGGAAAAGTGAGCTGTAATCCCACAGGGATTTGTAATATTGTGCTTTTAATGTATTTATTCCATTGTGTGCCAGTCGGATACTCAGTAATCTTTCTCCCAGAGCAATGAGCACTTTTATGGGTGATTCTTTCTTTAATTTGTTATCACAGAGGGATTAGGTGAAGGCTTGGGCCGGCCCTGTGCTGGAGTAAACAGCAGCTCCTGCAGAGTGTTCCTCTGTTTACCGCTTTAATCCCTGAGGGCTTTAGCGCTACGCTGTGGGAACAAAGGCTCTGTTAAAGACAGGAAGAAAATAATAAGACGAAATGGGATTTGAATAATCTGCATTTTTAAGATCAGATATTAAAATTGTTTTATTTTTCCTCATATTTGTTCCCTGAAAACAAACGCCATCTGGCTGCATAGCCTTGGTGTCATTAATAGGCTGTTATTGCTGTTGTTATTGTCACTGTTTACTGTAGTAAGTGTTGGTGAGAAGTGTGTCTCTTTCACCAGACTGAGAGTCTGGCACACAAACAACAGACTCTTTCTACACACAAACCACACAGTTTTTAAATACCTACATACTTATTGTACCACACACTTTTTAATGACTACACACAAACTACATACTTTTTAACAGCAAGAAACCACACAATTTTCAACAGCTACACATAAACTACCTAATTTTCATACCTACACAGAACCTATAGACCCCTTTACAGCTGCAAAGAAACTACAGACTCCTCAGCTACACACAAACTACACACTTTTTTTCAAAGTTACACACAAACCACAGAACCTTCTCACAGCCACAAATGAACCACTCACTATTTCACAGCTGCTGCCGCAGCAGTCGTGTTAAACAACACCATCGATGTTATACTGGTGGCAGCTTGTGATGAGGTCACATGTGCCACGCACCTCACTCGTGTGACATTGGGTGTGTGTGGCTGGGGTCTCTTCCAGGATTGGGGGACGGGACGCTGTGGTGACAGGGCTGAGGGCTGGGAGGCCCCTGGAGACCGCCCAGAACTCCTCCCGCACCCAGTACCCCTACAGGGGGTCACGCCCTGCTCCAGGTGGGTACAGAAATGCGCTGAGTGGGACACTTTGGAATACTTGAAGATTTATGGAACAGGGAGCGGCATCAGCAAAGGCCCCTATTCAGGGCAGCTTTTGCTTTATATCCCAAAAAACCAGGGGCAGCAGTGCGGTGCACATTGATGTTAAGTACCTCAGGTACTTAACCCAGAGTTGCCTTACTAAATATCCAGCAGTATACGTGGATACCGTTTAAAAATTGTAACCTGTAACCTGTAACCTCTAAGCAATAAAATGTAACTTTAATTACATACGCTCCATTTCAGGTCACTGAGTCGGTGCCCCATGTGAGATTCAGACCTGCAACGTGCTGGTTACAGTGTTTTCCTCACACCCCCACACCATGCTGCTGTCCCAACATGTGAATGTGTATAATGCTGCACCTCTTACATAATTCAGTTACTCATCCAGGGAAATGTGTGTCATTTGCATTTTACATAATTTTGCATAATTTGTATTTATACAGCTGGATATTTAGTGGATACTGGAGGGGGCACAGCAGTGGTGCCACAAACAGGAGTCAAACCTGCAACTCTCTGATTACACAGACAGATTCTTAACTCAACTGCATCAGGCTTTTTAGTGACAAAACAGGGTGACTCACCTCAGTCACCACCAGTGTACAGAGCCACTTTCATGATGTCCTTAATGTGCACAGAGCTTGCAAAATGCATGAGAATTTGAAAGAGCACATCAGTGGAATTGCTCAGTCAGGTCTACTGGGAAGAATATTGTCCAGCTGCATTTGCATTGCATTCATTTTCCAATTTAATGTAGAAGTAAGTAATATTCTTCCCCCATAATTCACCGAGACTAATCATTTTAGAGCGATTTGGCCAAAAATTTTCTTCTGGACATGCCACCTCCACCCCCAAACACACCCCCTTCCCTCCACTTGGAAGAGGAGAGGGGGGGAGAGTTTTAATTAGCCTGTTAATCAGGGGGAAAGATTACATGGTAATGTCACATTGTATTTATTCAGAAATTTTCGGGGATCACCAGAATATAAGATTAGTGGAAGTGAAGGGAGATTGATGGCGCTGTGTGCTGTCTCAGCACCATGACAAAGAGCCGAAGACTGGATAATATGTTCTCTAAAATTATTTTTAGAAGTAATCCAAGCAATTAATTTAAGTTCTGGAGGCTGGGAGGTGGTAGGAGAGGACACATGTGAGCAGAATTCATCAATTGGCACTAAAGATGTTTTACTCTCTCAGATGTGACACTTACAAAAGCACAATAGCTGGATCTGTTTTTATTTTATTAGCATGTCATTTATGAATCTCTGTCCTGTGTCTGGCATTTAAGCACTGATTGAAAATTAGTTTAACATTTAAATGTTTTGCTCCAAGATTGTAGGTAATGCTATCCACTTTAAAATCCCTTTTATTTAATTTGTAATGAATATAAAATTATCCATACACATACCACCCCCTTCATTTAATACCCATAGTGGGAATCCATGTTTATTTTTCATCAGAAATAAGGAGAAAATAACGTCGCAAAGCTATTGGTTGGATTCGTTCAGGACATCTGTGGGTGTGGTTATGGGAGACAGTGAGAGAGTGTGTGTGTGAGAGAGAGAGAGAAATAGAAAAAGAGAGAGAGACAGAGAGAGAGCAGTGGAATTGCTAAGAAACAGAGGATCGGTTGCCTAGAAACCAAGGAGACATTCCCTTTGCAATATGCTGGTCAGCATTTGTGTCAACAAATGAACTCCTGGGGGGGGGTAGTTCCACTGTTCAGGATACATGCTACCCCCCTCTGGTCACACACATGCATAAGGGTAAAACAAATCTGGTGTAGAAATAATTTAATATGACAATTTATAATAATGAGGGAGTCTCAGAGTCAAGGTGGAATTTCTGAAAATTTCCCAACTTAGTGGTATGAAAAAAACAGCAGGGCAGCCTGCCTGGCGATTTGATTGGCAGGGATAGTCCTTAGAACCTTTTACACTTAGATCTCCATAGTCATTTTACACACGTTAATAATCACTCTGTGCAGTTAGGACACTGGACTGTAGCCAGAACATCAGAGGTTCAACTCCTAGACGGACTGATGCAGAATGGTGCAGTACATATTCAGCTGTATAAACAGATAATTACATACTGTAAAATGGGACCTATGCAAGCTCCTCAGGACAAGGACGACTGCTAAGCACATATGTACAGTGGAACACGCAGGGTTTTGCCTGATTTGAATTGTAGACTTTCTCGTCATTGACTGATAACTTTGTTGACAAAGTATTGCCAGCAATATACTGTTTTGAGAATATACTGATGACTTAGCCTTTACTGTGCATGCTGTAAAGAAGGCTGCTGTTCTCCTGTAGGGGTAACCTTTGTGTCCCGTAGCTGAAATGAGGGAGTGCATCCACTCCCATGCTGGGCTCAGGGAAGGATCAGAGGAGCAGTTTTCCCAGCATGCCCTGGGGCGCAGGGTTCGAGTGCTCAGCCAACCAGAGTCTGGGAGTCTGCAGCACAGGGGGAGGTCATGGGCTTTTCCTCCCAATAGCCACATAGCCAATAAATCACCAGCTAAGTCCTGACACCCCCCTTTCTGTCGGTGTCTCCTGGTGGCTCCGTTTCCCCCAGACTTACCTGCCATTATGAGGGACGCCCTTACGACCTTACAAGATGGGGCCCTGTTTCCATGGGAACCCCCCCCCCCACCACTCCATGCTGTTCTTTACCGTACA
Source organism: Megalops atlanticus (assembly GCA_019176425.1). NCBI lineage: Eukaryota > Metazoa > Chordata > Actinopteri > Elopiformes > Megalopidae > Megalops > Megalops atlanticus. Next base: position 2,205,496 of record CM032878.1, read on the forward strand.
ATAGTCTTTGAGTAAAAACAGAAGGGGGTGTTCAGGAGAAAAGCATTCTGGGTAATGAAAGCATGGAGGCAGATACTCTCCGAGCCACGCTGTGGGGTTGCAGGCTGCAGAGGGAGGGATGAGCCGCTAAGCCCTGCGTTTTGTCCTGCTGCTTCCCTGCAGTATCTCCAGGACACAGCACTGCCTGGGACCCCCCCAGCCCTCCTCTAAACCCTCCTAAACCCCCCCGATCCAGCCGCAGTCCCAGCACAGGGCCGCCAGCCCAACCTCACGCTCCTCTCTGTAACGGCCTTTCCGCCGCGATTCCTTTCATCCCTCGGAAAAAAAAAACACCCCCGTTTCCCCTTTGAAGTGCGCTGCTCAGGGCACTTAGCGTTAGCACGGGGGACAGAGGAAGCGTTAGCCTGGGGGCACAGCTCGTTGACGTTTTTCTGCGTCTGTGGGAAAACTCTGCCACCGCTGTGTGGTTCTCTACTGAAAGTATTGTGATGGCTCTTATTATGATTACTGTTATATCCCAATGTCAGATACAAGGTGAAAGACAGATAACAAAAACTGAAAAGACATCAACCAAATATTGCCAAAAAAATGAGAACAGGGGAGATTAACCTCAGTCTCCAGGGCTTAAATTATGTTGGAGAAATAAAGTAATTTGCTATATCAGTGAAGGGAATCTGGCAAGCAATAATGCTGTGCTATTATGCCAGATATTTGGAAAAAGGACTGAAAGTAACCGACCAGGTGGTCTGGAATGCATGAATAACTGAACGAATGACTCCTCTATTATCCCCATAAGGATATTCATCTTGTGATGTCACATGCGCACATAAAATGCAATGCAATGAAAACACAGTAACTGCCATAAATATGATCTCAGTGCAGCAGAGAGTGTGACAGGACCAGCCTGCTGACCCTGGGAAAAAGTGTGAAAAATCCAGTCAAAAACCAGAACGGCCACCACGTGCCACTGCTCCCCGCTCAGCAGCGCCCCCCTCTGGATTGTTTACAATGTTTTTTAAAAGTGTTTTTATTTCATTAACCTTCGTTCCACCTGCCTGCCGTATGAATATGAGGAAGCCGGCGTCTCACTGTCGGGTCTGATCTCGCCTGGTCTGCTCCGGTCTGAGCCTGAATGCCAGGAGTGCTTTTGTCTTCGTCAGGGTGACTCAGTGTGATGCCTATCGGTCGCTGAGAGTCAGATACGTTTATGTGACCTGACGTGAGGAAGGAGTAACCTTGTCACAGGGCTGGATTCCTGCAGTGGATGAACAGGAGCAGAGCAGAACTGATTCATGCTGAGCTTTTCTTCCTTGTGTTAAAACCTTCCCTTACGAAAAGGCAATACGGGTCAATATGTTCTAAGAAATTTGAACTGTGAGGAAATTTTTGAAATGTTTGAAGATACATGTCATATGTTAATACGTGTATGCCACATTTATATATGCACATATATCTATAAAAGATGAATGTACAATGTATGCAATTTTATTGTTTTTTTTAATAATTATGCACAACATTACTGTGTCAATAAGTGACAGATTTTTTTTTCATAATGTAGTACATTTTGATACTTTGCATACATTTTTCATCGTATGTACATATGTGTATGCATATTTCGTAAATGTTAGGGCTAGATGTCATTGATGTGTGCGATATTTTAGATGCAGTGGAGGACCAATGTGGCACAGAGCCCCCCCTAAAGGACGGAGGACTGTCACTACACTCTGAGTGCAGTGATGACAGTGAGAATACTGACTCTACCAGTAAGGTACAGTTCTCCTGAACCTATTCAACTGCCCGTTTCCAAACCCCTTTCTGACACAGCTGCTCATCCCTCCTCATGGTTAAAATGTCGATGCTGAACTGTAGATTTTAGTACAGACACTTTCTGCTCTGCACTGAACGTCTGATCCAAGCTCATATGTTAGAACCACTTCCTCATTTAAGTCTCTCACCGGGACTTGAGTCAAGGACAAGTTTGTGTTACAGCTCCATATTCCTGCAATGGTAGGATTTCTGTCACAATTTAGATTAGACAGACCGCTCTCAAAGACACACAGATGAACATGCACTCAGCACAGACTGCACATGAAGGCACTTGCTCCTGTCATTAGGCAGAAGTTGGTGTTGTTGGATGGGTGGGGGTGTCATTTGGTGGTGTAATGTTTGTGGCTGCAGGCAATAAAATGTCTGGTTGGGTGTGACTTGGTGATATAACATGTATGTGGGTATGGTTGGCTGATGTGATGTGTATGGTGGTGTAATTGGGGGGATGTAACGTGTGCAGGTGTGGTCAGGTGTATATGGGTGTGGTTGGGTGATGTAATGTTTGTGGGCGTGGTTTGCAGTGGAGTGAGCTGAGCGGGTTCTTCGGCCGCGGTCAGCTCCAGAGCCGCCTGTCCTTGGCCATTTCCCAGCTCTCCCTGCGGGAGGAGGAGCTGCGGGCCCGGCACCACAGCGCCCTCTGCAGGCTGAGGGAGGAAGCGCTCTGGGAGAAGACCCAGGCAGAGCTGGCATGGCTGGAACACCGCAGACGGTGAGTGGGGGGTGCTCCAGGGTGTGTCTGTGTGTGTGTGTGTGCGTGTGTGTGTGTGGTGTGTATCAGTGGCTCGGGATGTAAGCAGGCCCTGGTGTGTTAGTGCAGTGCGGATGTTTTGGGGCTGAATGATTGTCGAATGCTCTCTCCTCCACTGGACCCTGCCGGCCCCTGGATGGGCCTCGCCATTGGCCACAGCAACCAGGCCTCACTGCTGCAAGCATTAATCAGATAATGTGGCTGCAGGACAAGGAGAGGAAAGGAGGAGAGAGGGAGGGGGTGGGGGTGGAGGTAAGGAGCGAGGGAGAGAGGGGTGGTGGAGGTAGCCAACAAGGGAGTGAGAGGTTTGGAGATACAGAGGGAGAGAGAGGGGGGTAGGAGGAGGGAGGGAGGGAGTTTGGAGACTCTGAGGCAGGCTAGTTGTAGGACGTGCTGCACGCTAGGCCTCAGTGTGGTATGATTAGCTGTGTTAGAGGAGAGAGCTGATCTGCAGGGAACAGAGGGCCAATGGCTGTATGGATCAGAGTGGAAGACAGAGCAGGCTGGCACTGACAAACAGAGTTTTAACAGAGAACTGCTGCTCATTATGTGACTCCCTCTGTAAAATGAATCCTGTGGAATGACAGCAGAATAACTGCCAGTGTCTCTCTGTAGAATGAAAACAATGTAGAATGGAATTTGAATATCAACAATGACAATTCATAATGATATTTTGCTGGTACAACAGTGTGTGTGTGCACAGTGCGTATATACTGCATGTGTGTATGTGAGTCTGTATGTGTTTTTGAGTGTGTGTGTGTGTGTTTGTGTGTGTGCACGTATGTGTGTGTGTGTGTGTATGTCTGTGTGTATGAGTGTGTGCGTGCGTGTGTGTGCGTGTGTGTGTGTGCATGTGCGTGTGTGTGTGGTAATTGTGAGATTTCTCTCCATCAGGTGTCTGGGGAAGGGGGAGGAGGGGGCTCTTGCTGACATCACCAGGAAGCAGGAAGAAGTGGTGAACAGACTGCGACAGGAGCAGGTATCTGCAGGGAGCATGCGCACAAACACACACCGGGCTCAGATAATCCTCATCAGCAGTCTCTCAAGATCACCGTGCAAAATTGCCTGATTGATTTTCAAACTTAAATAAATGACATGTCAGGCAAAAAAAGATCCCCACACACTTGAGAGAACCCACGTGTTTAATCCTTTAATTATGTATTTGCATGATGCAGATAATGTACCTAATTAAAGAATTATAAACTCAGGGGCCCTTTAAAGTGTGTGGGTATTTTTCTGTCATTCAGATCCTGGTAGAGCAGGATGCAGCTGGTGTGCACCTCAGAACGATGCTGCACCATCGCTGAATGTTGAGGGGCTCAGTGATGATGAGCTGCAGAGTGGGGAATCTCTGCTGTGGTCTCGTTGTACGGGCCGGAGAGCCGGCCCGGGCCGTCAGAGCGGCGGTTCTGTTCTGAGAGGGCCCGTGTTGCGGTGCGGTACACAGGCGGAGATCCAGCACTGGCGGAGCCTGTACAGGTGTGGCCGGCAGCGGAGGAGGCTGCTCCTGCAGCAGCAGCGGGAGGTGCTGGACATCCGGAGGTCCGCAGCGCGGGTCATGCAGGATCTGCGGCGGGAGGGAGAGGCGCGGCCGGGGCGGAGGTGGGCGGAGCCTGCAGGGGCGCAGCCCTCGCAGGAGAGGGCGCTGGAGCGTCCCCAGCGCAGCCCCATGGGCGTGGCCAGAAAGCCACGCCCCCTCACCCCACACAGGGCCACGCCCCTCACCTGCAGCTGAAGGGTTCAGAGGGAGGAGATCCAGTGCAGCAGCTCCGTGCAGGCCACGCCCCCTCTCCCACCAGGTGGCCACCTCACCTGAGGAGGCCACAGACGGGAGGCGGACCGTGCCGCCCGCGGAAGTTTCTGGAACCCAACATCCAAGACCACACGCAAGACACTCTCCAGACAGACGCCAGGGGTCAGTGTTTGGAGTGTAGTCAGGTATGTCCCAGAGTGCAACAGGAGCCTGAAAACCCTCTTCACCCTGTAAGCAACCGAGCGGTGGAGAAGAGAAAAGACTTGCCAAGGCATCAAAAAGATGACCGCCAACAGGAAGATAAGGGTGTCATTCAGGGCTCTCACTCCTTCAGACAGGTAGGGGTTAATTTTGTCAGGTACGATAAAAACGTTTTAGTTAATCCTGTGACACGTGTAAAATGTTAATGGTGATATAGCCTCATTTACATTTCATCACTACAAACGTGGGTATCTTGGTTACCTTGGTTTATCTTTGTATAGGATCCAAGCAGGCCCAACGCAAAGCCTGGTGCCACAGTGGACACAAAAGCCAGCAGCAAGCAGCCCAAAGATGGGGGCCCAGGCAGGGAGCCTCTACAGGATCACCTACAGAACCCAGAGGGAATGTAAGTAACTGTGTTTTTCATCCAGGATTAGCCTGTGTAGAGGCGTACCATTCAGCATGATGCGTTTTTTAAAGACAGCAGGACTGGGAAGCCGTGTGCTATGGTGCAGGAGAGCAGAATTAATACAGATGTGATTTACGTGAGGTTAGAGTCAAGCACCCCCTCCCAATCGACCTGTATTTTACTGCCCTAGCTGCTGTTTTAATGGCAGCTGCTGGCCAACAGCTTCCATAAACAGAGTGCTGCCACCTTTCTTTTGCTTTCTGCGCACAGTCAAATCTCCACAAATGAAGAGGCACACAGCCATGCTGCTCACCGTGACAGATGCAGTTTCAAACCATTACATATTCAAACCTCCCTCCCCTTCCCTCAGTGACAGAGACAGTTCAAAGCAGGGGCTGTTTATTTGATGTTGCATGGCTAATTAACTGCTCCTGACTTTCTTTGGTGGCGGAGTGGTATTTTTGGGTTTCAAATGTGGCAGTAAAACAAGTCTGGAAAAGGAAGTCCTGTGTTATGTAGGTAATATGTAATATATGCAGAGACATGCTTCAGCTACAGACCCACAAAAATGATTAAAAATCATCTGCAACAGCATAATAACATGATGTCATAAAAACAAGTGAATCTGAATAGCCTGCGTATCGTCTGCAGCAGCACCTGAGGAATGGCTGTCAGTGGCCTGTGCCTTCACACTCTGTGTCCTTCCGCTTTACAGACCCTGTGTTTTACCTTTACAGACCCTGTGTCCTTCAGCTTTACAGACCCTGTGTCCTTCCACTTTACAGACCCTGTGTTTTACCTTTACAGACCCTGTGTCCTTCGGTTTTACAGACCCTGTGTCCTTTGCCTTTACAGACCCTGTGATTTTTCACCTTTACAGACCCTGTGTCCTTCACCTTTACAGAACCTGTGATTTTTCACCTTTACAGACCCTGTGTCCTTCAGCTTTACAGACCCTGTGATTTTTCACATTTACAGAACCTGTGTCCTTCGCCTTTACAGAACCTGTGATTTTCCCCCTTTACAGACCCTGTGTCCTTCACCTTTACAGAACCTGTGTTTTACCTTTACGGACCCTGTGTCCTTCAGCTTTACAGACCCTGTGTCCTTCAGCTTTACAGACCCTGTGTCCTTCCACTTTACAGACCCTGTGTTTTACCTTTACGGACCCTGTGTCCTTCAGCTTTACAGACCGTGTCCTTCGCCTTTACAGAACCTGTGATTTTTCACCTTTACAGATCATGTGTCCTTCAGCTTTACAGACCCTGTGATTTTCCCCCTTTACAGACCCTGTGTTTTACCTTTACGGACCCTGTGTCCTTCAGCTTTACAGACCCTGTGTCCTTCCACTTTACAGACCCTGTGTTTTACCTTTACGGACCCTGTGTCCTTCAGCTTTACAGACCCTGTGATTTTTCACATTTACAGACCCTGTGTCCTTCGCCTTTACAGAACCTGTGATTTTCCCCCTTTACAGACCCTGTGTTTTACCTTTACGGACCCTGTGTCCTTCAGCTTTACAGACCCTGTGTCCTTCAGCTTTACAGACCCTGTGTTTTACCTTTACGGACCCTGTGTCCTTCACCTTTTACACACAGTGTTTTTTGGCTCATGATGCCTACAAAATCAATTACTGCTCTGGTCTGGTCTGTTAAAACCCTACAGGACAAACCCAGAGACAGAGCAGACTATGGATGTAAATACACACAAATACACACACACACACACACACACACACATACATATGCACACACATACATACCATACACATGTACACAAACACAAACACACACACACACACACTCACAAACACACACACACACACATGCACACACACACACACACACAGAGCCCATTGTATACCGGGGCATTTTTTCATGTTAAAATGGCGACAGTCAGTGGCAGTGTTGCTGCTGGAAAGAGTATTACCATAATCAGCAGTGAGAGGAGCTGGGATGCACCTCACAGTAAACTGAAGCAGCCTCGCTGTGGCTGGCGCTCTAATGTAATCAGCTCTCTAAAAGCTGCTGTTTTCCGGGTCTTTCTTCTGCCTTTCCACTGATGAGG